>VDFB02368673.1:97570-309799 GCA_007258455.2 Sequoia sempervirens | reverse complement strand
CCCTCTCTCTCCCACTCCCTCTCTCTCCCTCCCACCCCCTCTCTCTCAGGCCTCTCCCTTTGGCACCCTACCTAGGTAACTCTCTCTCTCCCCCTCTCTCTTAGCTCACTCCCTCCCACACCTCTCTCTCTCAGGTCTCTCACTCTCACACTCCCTCTCTCTCCCACTCCCTCTCACTACCTATCTCTCAAGTCTCTCTCTCTCACCCCTCTCGCACTCTCAAGTCTCTCCCTCTAGCATCCTACCTACATAAATATCTCTCTCTCCCACCCCTCCTCTCTCTATCTCTCTCTCCCTCTATCCTTCCCACCCTACCTAGCTAAGTCCCTCTCATTCCAACCCCTTCTCTCCCACTCCCTATCTCTTAGTCTCTCCCTTCCACTCCCTTTCCCTCTCTCAAGACTCTCTCTCACTACCTCTCTACCTCTCTCTCTCTCTTAGGTCTCTCCCTCCCTCCCTCCCTCGCACCCACCCTACCTAGACAACTCTCTCTCTCTCTTAAAATTACCCCTTCCTCCAAAGACATAAATAAATACATACATACAAGCATAATACATATGTACATACAATCCTACATGCATACAAGCATATATGTACATATGTAGATACAATATTACATACATATAGGCATACATACATACATGCATTGATACATACATACATATAGGCCTACATACATACATACAAGCATGCATACATACATACATACTAGACATACAAACATACAAATATATAAACAAACATTCAATAGAGTAGAATTTAACATAAAGCAAGACATAACGTGAGTGTGTTATAACACGCTCACTTTATGTCTTACTAGACATGTCTCACAAAAATGCAAAAACCATGTCAAAACTAAGATGTAACATGAGCGCTTTGTAACACACTCACGTTATATCTTGCTTTGGGAATCCCCAAGCCTTAGGCTTGGTATTTTCCTTGGAATACCAACCCAAAGGCTTGGAGGGCCTTCCCAATGACCAGAGATGTGTTTTTGCAAATTCTATAATATTTCACATAATCAGGTTCATGCTCACTGCCAAGATTACATGTGTTTCAATGTCGAACAAATCAAACACTTGGGTAATAATAGGCTCTCTCTTAGCTATCCAATGATGTAATTTTTTTCACTTTTTGAAAATGTTAAGCATTTGATCTATAATTTATTTTGTTTGTGTGTCTCTTTTTTGGCAAAAAGTAGTGTTTGGTGTTTTTTTTCATTATGAATTAATCGTTAATCAAAATTTCAAATAAATTATATTTTTAGAAACTAGACTCCATTCTACAAATATTAAAAAAAAAAATCCAATTAGTTTCCAAAATTTGTAGGGGTAGCAAGGCCAAAATTCTATTTTTTAGGAAGTTTCCAATTTGAAAATTAGTAAAAATTCAAATATTCATTAAAAAATTATTAAAAAAATTGTGCATCAACTACATACTATTAGCTAATTTCTCACTAAAGCGATTTTAAAAATACTAAAAAAAAATTTACTGTGCTACGTTCCCACAAAAGTTGCTATGTCATGTTTTTTTGACAAAAACAACACCAATTTCTATGGGTCCCTCTTTTGAACCCCTTAATCTCAACCATTTTCAAAATAAATTAGTAGTTTAGAAAGTAGACTCAAAACACTACAATCCTTGTTTTTGTTGCATCTCAAAATTTTGAGTGTTACTATCCTCAATTTCATGTCCAAGGTCAATATTTTCTGATTTTAGGGGAAAAAAAGTGACCACTTAAGCCCCCTTTTAGGCCTCCCATCTTTTTGCACTTACCCTTTATACTAATAAAATTTGGTATAACACAACCAAATCTAGTATGAATCTTAAAATTTTCAATTTCCTCAACCTTATGGATTTGTAATACCAAGGAGCTTTCCAAACATATTGATGATACAATTTAAATAAGTATTTGCATGAGGTGAGAGGCTATCAATATTCTTTATAGGAGGTGTGAAGTTTATAAAGTGCAAGATTGATTGTTTTGTGGGGTATGAATTTGGATATGAAAAGTATACATCTACCTTAGGGAGGTGCAAACCCAACCTAATGGTACTTAGGGTATGTGAACCCAATTTGAAGGTGCAAATTATAAGATCACAAGAAATGAAACAATGGTAATTTCATAAATCAAGCCAAGAATGTCCACTGAGAAAAGGAAAATATACAACAATATCTTAATTTGAATCAATAAGGAACCCCACTTTACATAATTGAAATTATTTCTAGTTCATTATTATGGTCAAAAACCTAGGATTCTAGAGGGGAGTGGTGATTATTGCATTGACAATGATGGAAAAAAATCATTTAATAGGTATACTAAATTATCATGTTGTTTTGCTTATCGTTGTAGACACCTAAAAAATATCTATCGCATTCTTCTAATTAATCATTTCCTATCATCATCACTCATCACCTCTTTCATCACTATTAATTAAATAATTTTTAATTATTTGATTAAACTAATCCATTTCCCCTAGTAATTACATATTTTTTTAATTATTTAATTAAATCATCCATTCCTCTCATCTCCCATAATTAAATAATTTCTAATAATTTAATTAGCTAATTATTCCTCTACAATTAAATAAATTATTTTAGTTTATTTAGTTTTCACATTCCTCTAAAATAAATAAAATCATTATTTTATTTATTTTGCTAATTATATCATTTTCTATCTTTATTCTTTCAAATCCTAAATTTGGAGACCAAAGCTAAATTTAGTGACCTTTGCTAAAATTAGTGAGTTGATTGAGCTTCAACCCTAGTTCACTATCACTCACTTCACTTCATCTCTCCATGCAACCTCATGCATGTTCCTCATGATCTCTCAATAATCCTCATCCATTTGTTTCATTTTTACATCTCACATTATTGATCCAATATCCTGAAACCTAGAACTCATCCATCTTTTGATCATTCAATCCGTCCTCACAACCAAACTATATTCAATTTTCATCACACTTTTGCTTAACAAGGTTATGCTAAGATTTTATGAGAAATCCACATGTCATACTAAATGTCATAATCTTCCATTTTACAATGGAGTGAGGCTAGGCATTTTTTGTGGAGGTAAAGTAGATTAGATTAGTTTGATTTATGTTCTTATTAATTGCTTTCATTTTGATTGTGTACATTCTCTATTGGTATTAGGACTTTTTGATCATCTGACTTGGGTTTTTTTGATTTCCTATTTTTTTGAGTTCATTTAATCATTGATTACAAGTTTCCTATTCAAAATATCCTATAAAATTTATGAATATGATTTTTTATTGCTTTATTTTATCTATTTAGTATAGTGAGGGCTATGATATGTACATTTATAATTATTATTGAATTTGATGTGATATATTTTTTAGTACCCTCAATGAGTACCTCAATAAGAAAAAGTTGAATAAATATGAAGGATAATATCACTTTTTACACCAACTCAAATAAGATAAATATAAGTTCTATTTAGATATTCATAAGTACCATTAGTTCTACTATGGAGAACTAGATGTCACAACCGTAAGGAGAGACCCCCAATAGTTGATAGCTGATAATTGTTTTAGCAACATAAATGGATTATCGTTAGGGATCAATTTTTGAAAGTAACCCTTATCTATAATTCCTTTAAATTTTAATTGTTAAGGAATACGCTTGATCGTCGATACTCGATTAATTGGGAATTGTGTTGTTGGGAATATCATTTAATTTTCAAGGATTTATTTTTGTAATTGATAAGACGACATCTGGATGCTTGATTCCCAAAAATCCAAAGTGTTTTCTTTATAGATTTTCTTTGGGGATTAGAGTTCAAAAATGCCTTCTTCTCTCTTTGAAACTTCCTTTAATGCTTAGATAAGACATACTTTCAAATTTTGACTAAATGGAAAGATTCCAACAAAAGTTAAAAATACCTTCGAATTTCAAATAGTTGGGTGTCTATGTTAACATTTACTTGAAGTCTTTAGGATAAACGTTAAAGGATATTCACAACATCTGACATCTAAAAATAAAAAGAATTCAACTAGAAAATATTTCAAAGGCTTTATTCATCCGGTATCAGGGATCAAGCATACGGCTTGAGGTCTATTGAATAATCTTTTAAGAGATATTTTTTATGTCTGACGACCAAGAATTTAAGTCAAATTATGAAAACCTTAAGGGAAAAAAATGGGGGATCAAAAACATACTATCTCTCCTTCCAAGACAACATTGGAAAAGGAAACCTAGGACTTGATGAGGCACTAGATGGTGTCATAAACATCCTCAATTGGAGTGTTGAGGGGAAACAAGATTCAATGGGCCAAGCATGTGAAAATACAACAAAACTACAAAAAGAGGGAAAAACGAAGAAAATGATAAAACAAAAATGGAAGGCACACAAAAGATAATCAACCAAGTTGAAACAACATGATGATATAACCATGCAACTAACAAGATAGAAACCAGAGAAATGAAGTGAAATCGCCAAGATCCGGAGCCTACCTAGAAATGTCATGGGTAAAAAGGGTGTGAGAATCAAACACAAACAATCAAGAGGAAAATGCACAACACCCACCATCAAACTAGGCACAAGCGATGTAATGGTATGACCACACACTAAGAACAAGATATTCACAAAGAATATACATTAAAATTGCAAGTCTCAAGGAAATTGCAAAGCTCATAAAAAATTAACTCAACAATATTGAAATGATAATTAAATCATTTGTCCTTACTTTTAAAGCCGCTTAAATGAAGCATTAATACTCATTAAATACATAGTGTCATAATTGAATGCACTAATAGGTGGGAAAAATGAGACGATGAGATGTCATCACCATCGGGGATCGAGAGTCGAAAATGTTGCAAGACAAGAACACCGACCATAGAAACTTTGAAGACCGAAACTTTAAAATGACGAATGGGTGAAATGAAATATGTCGAGGGTTAGGCCTAACAAAGATGGAATGCCTTACTTGGAAACCTTGAAAATTTAACAAAGCAAAAAAATGGGGGGAAGAAAGAGGAAAGAAAAGAAACCAAAAGGATAGAAAAGGGGGGAAGCAAACAGGCAAAACAAAGAGAAGAAGGAGAAGAAAAAGAAGGGGGTTCCCCATTTTGTTTAAAAAAAAGATGGGGTATTAGTGTAAGGAACAATAGGAGCCATGGTGAATTATGGTAGGGGATTTCAATTCCCCCCTTTTTCCTTTAGAAAAACTTGGGGGCTTAATAAACTACACAAATAGCATGGCTAATTTGGTTGACTTGCAAGTAGTTCAACTAGGTTCAAGGATATAGACCTTAAATATCAGATATTCACATGGACTGATAGGAGAAGAAGAGACCACCTTATCCAAGTGAAACTAAATTGATTCCCATTTTCCTCTTACTAGGACATTAACAACACCTCAAACCTTTTTGTTTTACCAAAAGCATTTTTAGACCACAACTTGTTATTCCTAGATTGGAAATATAGCATTCCCACTGGACCTTTCCCATTCATACATGAGATAATATGGGCTACTCATCCTAATTTATAGGATTATATATCTAAGTGGTGGAGTATCCCTATCCAAGATTCTTCTATGTATAAGGTGAATCAAAAACTTAAAAATATTAAAAATAAAGTCAAAAATTGGAATAAGTTAATCTTTGACAATGTTTTAGAGCACAAGAAAACTCCAACTTTAAAACTAAACGATATTCATACAAGAATGGCCATTGGAGATATAACTAAAGAAACTTGTCACGTCAAGAATTATTTATGTAAAGAATGCACTAATTACAAAAAAGATCTTCTAGAAGCAAAAATCTAGAATCCAATGGTTGAAAGAGGGGGACATAAATTCTAGTTTTTTAGATTTATCTTCTTTGAAGCATATGAAGAGGAATATTATTTATAAACTTGTTGGAGAAAATAAAATTGTGGGTACTTCTGATGAATAGGTAGGACATATTGCTTTTGATTACATTCAATCTACCATGATGGAATAGGTTATAGACCATTCTCCTAGGTTGGAAGATCAACTATTGGACAACATCCCTTCAACTTTATCTAGTGAAGCAAACTCTCTTCTTTTGAGGCTTATTTTTGAGGAGGAAGTTAGGGATTCTATTCTCCATTGGGGCTTATAAGGCTCCTAGCCCTCATGGGTTCCCCCTACCTTTTTCAATAATTTTTGGATATTATAGGGTTTGATGCTTTTATGGCAGCCAAAGATTTTTTTAGATTGGGGAAACATGCTAAAACAACTAAATAGTATTTTTATTGCTCCTATTCCTAAAAATACTAACCTTTAAGAAATTTTTGACTTTAGACCCATCAACCTCTATAATATTGTTTATAAGATCTTCCCTAAAATTCTCGTGAATAGGTTTAAATTTTTTTTTGTGAAAAATGATATGTGGGTGACAAAAAGGTTTTGTGTCTCATTGTCAAATCCTTGATGTTGTTATTTCCACTCATATAACAATGCATTCCATGGATAGTAGTAACATACCTAGTATTGATTTCAAGCTGGATATCTCTAAATCATATGATAAAATGTCATAGAATTTCTCATTCCATATTTTTAAAAAAAATTGCTTTGATGAAAAGATCATTAGCCTTATAAAGGAATGTGTGTCAATTGTTAAGTATTTGGTACTTGTCAATGAAGTGCATAGAGGATTCTTCGAAGCTAAAAGGGGATTAGAGAGGAAGATCCTCTATCCACATATCTTTTTATAATGATAGTTATAGTCATGAAAATAAATATTCTAAAATGACTTGATAATGGAGCTCTTAAGGGAATCAAACCAGACACCTCCCTTAACCCTTTACCTATCCAAAAATTTGTTGATGACACTATTCTATTTTGAAAAGCCTTTATGGTGGAAGCAAGGAAATGAAAGTTTTTTTTAAACAACTATGACATTGTTTCTAGCCAATGCATCAACTATGAAAAAGTAAAATTTATTTTTTAACACAAACTTGGAGTTACAGAGTAAAGTTATAACTATTCTTGGTGGCACTAGTGCTACTCTTCCCGTTGTTTATCTTGGGCTCCCGCTTACTATTAAATAATCACTCCCTCCTTTTGGAAATTAATTTTAGAAAGTCTTTAGAAAGAACTAGTAGGTTGGAAGGGTAAGCTCTTGAGTCATTTTGGAAAAATTCAACTTTTTTCTACTTCTTTGTAAGGTATACATGTATATTTCCTCTTCTTGTTCAAGATTCCTAAATTTATCGCTGATAAATTTTAAAAAAATTAAATAAATTTTCTATGGTGTGGCACAAAAGAAAAGAAAATAAGTTTGTGGGGTCTAGGAATTAGAAAGATCTTCCTCACTAACAAAGCCCTTATGTCGAAGGTTGGTTGGGATCTCCTTTTGAATCATAAGGATTGGTATAAAATAATGAAATCCAAATACTTAAACAACACTCAATTAATCAAGAATCTCACTAAATGTGGGTATCCTTAGGGATCTCTAATATGGAACAATATCCTCAAATATAGATAACTTATTCAGTTGGGATTAAAGTGTAAATTGGGGAATGGTTGTAGAATTCAATTTTGGGAGAACTCTTGGGTGTTGGACCTACCTTTGAGTAATCATCTCTTGTTCACAGACATGGAGTTCTTTGCAAAAAATTTCTTGGAAGGTAGGTTGTTAATTATCTTTTGGGGAATGGTGGGGCTCAACAATGGAGGAAAATTGAAGATTGATGTAATGACAATGATGAGCTTATCCAAAAAGCACACATCCTTCAAGAGAAACTAAAGTTGATAAGGATCCCTTTATTCTAGAAGGAGGATGGGTTTTTTTGGAAAGGGGTAGAAGAGGAAAGTTCATAGTCAAATTTTATTATAGTTTATTGTTAGTCAATAGCAACTATGTAATAGATTTTTAAATAAAATATGAAATTATCATCTCACACCCAAAATAAATTTATTTTGGTGGAATGCAACTCAAAATAGAATTATAACCTGAGACAATTTTAAAAGAAGAGGTTTTTAAATCCCCAATATTTGTGTTTTATGTGAAAAGGAGGAGGAAACGACGTCGCGTCTGCTTCTTCACTATACCTTCTCTAAGGAAATTTGGGGTCTAGCTCTGCAAAATTTGGGAATCAGTTGGACTATGAATGAAATTTTAAATGAATTAGTTGAGAATTGGACCTATCCTTACACTTACCCTTTGATTAGGGAGCTATGGAGGCAAATTACACCTCATGTATGTTGGGGTATTTGGAAAGAAAAGAATAATAGAATCTTCTAAAATTTTGAAAAGAATGTTAGAAGTTTGGGGATATTGGTGAAGTTTGCCATTGATGATGTTGTTTGGCAACATGAGCATGGAAGGTACATAACAACATGATATAGTGTTGTCATTGATATAAACATTATTGTAGATCATTTTGATCAAGTTCTAACAGGTGTTGAAATTGCTATGGAAGATATTTTTGCAAGATGATTCGGTCTGAAAAGTACATTTATGTGGAAATTTGATTGTGTCAAATTTGCAAATTCAGGGTAATAGTGCATTGGTTTTTGGGTCCGCACCACTCCACAAATAAAGATATTACTTTGTGCTTCTAGTGTCATTTTGTTGGATGTTAGATGTACCTAATTCCAAGTTTTAATCATGTTTGGATAAATGGATTGAGAGATATGAGTAACAAAGTTTGGCCTAGCATATTATAGTCATTTTATGTATAGTGTGTTTGTGTGAGAGAATATGCACTTCTCTGCATATGAGTTTTTGGCCTTGTGGTTTTGAAGATAAGTTGTGGTATGTCAGTATAGCATGGATTCTAGATGGCATCAATTTTTGGGGACCACATGTCAAGATGTAAATACACAGTTCAAAGTTTTTGCTTTTAGGTCTTATGTGAAGGCAACCTGATATGTTTGTGTCGACACATAAAAATGACCTAGGCCTACAAGCTCTATTTTTTGTCATATTCCTCCTAGCATAATAGTCCACTGTCAACTATTAATTAAATAATTCACAACTATTTAATTAATTCTTGACTCTTATTCTTCTTTATTATTTAAATAAATAAATTATATTTATTTATTTAAATACGTCACTAATTCTCTAATGTCTTTCCATAATTAAATAAATTCCTTAATTTATTTAATTATCCTTGTCCATTATTTCCTCCTGATTATTTAAATAAATAAATTTCATTTATTTATTTAAATACATCATTAATTTCAAATGTCTTCTCATAATTAAATAAATTCTTTAATTTATTTAATTATTATTCACCTTGGCATTTTCCCAATTTTAAATTGAATTGTTTATTTAAAATGGTCTCACTTTCTAATTTTCCCTCTTTTAATAAATAATTCAAATTAATTATTTATTGTCACATGACCCCACCTTTTTAATTAAATTGATTTTTAATTCAAAATAGCATTTTTCTTCCATAAATCAAGTAATTTCTAATATTATTTGATTTTCCAGCTCTCTTTTTTTGTGCCATTCGTATCTCCTTGTCACATGCATTTTCAAAATCTTGTCCACTCATTTTAAATTTTCCCTAATGTTGTCCTAACCCTAATTGTGGGTTGTCATATTGAATCTTGTCCATTGATTCTAGGGCATTTGTCAATCTTCAATCTTGGCCATTCATCCAAAATTGCATTTTCTATAAAATGGCAATTTTGGTCTCATTTGTACATCTCATATCATGACATCTTAGCTATTGCAATCTACATCCCTCTTGACTTC
Organism: Sequoia sempervirens; assembly: GCA_007258455.2. Taxonomy (NCBI): domain Eukaryota; kingdom Viridiplantae; phylum Streptophyta; class Pinopsida; order Cupressales; family Cupressaceae; genus Sequoia; species Sequoia sempervirens. The sequence continues at coordinate 300,106 of VDFB02368673.1, read as the reverse complement.
ATAGATTTTGGCATTTTGGCATACTTTAGGCTCATTTCATAGTTGCTTGCTTGTTGCATACTTGCATAGTGTAGCATTTGCCATCAAATCCTTCAACATTTTGCTTAGGTCTTGGCATAGTCATAGGTTGTTCACACAAAATCTAAGGGAAAACTACATATTGTAGCAAATAGAGGTGTAATGGAGGTCAATCATGGAGTTTGAAGATATTTGGTGAGATTATTCCTTTTATTTTCATGTTTTCCTCCTTTGTACTTCATTATTTACTTTGGGTTTGATTTGTTTATGCACTAATCTGCTAACCTAGATATTTCCCATAGTTAGATTGGTGAACCTGGTGCCAAAATCGCATTTTTTATAGATTTTTGTATGGCTTTTTGTGTTTTTGCGGGTATAGGTACGGAAAGCCACATTTGCAGTTTTCTAAGCTGCAAACATTTTGTCTCGACACATTTTCTCTGCAAAGTGACGCATCTGCAATTCTGAGACACATTCGATTGACATAAAGCAACATTTGCTCTGATGCGACAAATCCAAGAACCTGAACAATGCATTTGAACAAACGAGACGCATTCACCCTACATTTTGACGCATCTGACTAGTAAATTCCAGTGTACGGACCAGAGACACATTTGATGTGTAGAAAGCCGCATTCACTCTACTACGATGCATTCGTTTGGTAAATTCTAATTTTGGGTTTTTTTCCAGAATTTTCCAAATTTTTCATTCCAAGCTAGTAGTTTAGGGGTTTTTCTAGTTACTAATTTGTTGTTGCAACATGTGGCACTAAATTTTCTTGGGTCCAAGACATCTTTTGAGACTACCAACAAGTGGTTTTGTAGGTTTGAATGCCCTAGGATTTTGTTTTGAAACTATTTGTGTTTGTTTTAGATTAGAAAACACTTCCATTGGTGCTTTAAAAAGAAAATTTGCTTGTTTCACTTAGATTTAATTAGGAGGTTAAGGAACTTTGCTTGACTGTGCTTGAAGGTGGTAGGTGATCATGCTCTCACCTTGTGCAAACTAGGTGATCAGAAAACCAGACCCGTCTATTTTATGTTTTTGAATCTTAGAGGGTCCTGCCTTGAAAGAGGGAATGACTCCATCCAGTTTTTTGCTCAAGCTGGTATATAAAAGGATGAGTCTAAATTGTCAAGTCCTCACGGTATGTAGGCCTTAGCCATGTAGTGCCATTCGAAAATGAGTACCTACCTTTTTCTTTTAAAGGTATAAGATCCCTTAGTAGATTGATTAAAGCCTTAAGTGGCTTGTTATATGCTCGCAAGGTGCCATTTCCCCGAGTATTCACTAGAACCCTTTTGTGTAGTGGCCAAAATCCCATCTATTTGCTAGCGCAACAACGGTCGTTGTGAAGGCATCCACATTCTCGTAGTTCTTAGTAGAGGTGATCAGCCTGCCATGGGTGTTTTATGGGGGCTAGAAGCTTGGTTGACCTGAGAAGTGAATGCACTGTAAGGGGGAGATCTTGTGTCCAAGCTTTTGGATTCATCCGCTAAGAATAAGTGTGGTTGTGGAAACCCATGTGGAATCTAGCAAATATAGTCCTTGCCTAACCTAGGGTTGTACTTGTCTTCTTTGTGCATGTTCAAACAAAATATTGTGTTTTCCAAGTGTTTTCTGAGACATTAAACAAAAAAACACCATTTCACAGACCTGGAAAGAATCATTCAACTTGACACAAATCCAAATTTTTCCAAAATTGCAAACAAATTAGACTTCCATTCTTCCCACAACACCTTTATCGCAACACATTCATTGTTTTGCATCATATTTGCCACTTTTTGTAACACATTCACTCTGATAAGCCACATTCGCTACTTTGTGCAAAACATTTTCCTATCCTGCATCACATTTACTTAACAGAACACCACATTTTCTCCCTTGAGTTGCATATATGACCTCAAAAGCTGCATTTGCTGAAACTATGACACATATGCCAAACTGCAACGCATCTATGACCTGAAACGACACATTTTCCTGGAAAAAATAAAAACCCTATCACAATCCAAAACCTGAGAGAAAACTTGTCCAATCTAATATCAAACATCTTTTTCTAGCGGCCTCTATCAAAAACTAGAAAGAAAATTGCTCAAATCTTCCATTATTTGCATCTTTAGCTTGCATTTTTCCATAGGTCCAAACTTGAAAAAATTTAGTTGCATCTTTAGAAGTCCACCATCATCATTTTTTAGCCACAAATCATTCTTTAGGTTGTCATCTCATTTACATATTTTGGAATAGGGAAACTTATCATACTTTTCAAAATCATTGTCTCTAAGAGTAGGTTGTCATTTGACTTAGTCAATTTTATTTCCTTTAGTCATTGTCCTTTTTGTGAGACTTTCCAACTCAAAAGTCTAGTTTGGAAACCTCAATTTTTCATCTTTTCATCTTGTCCTTTAGTCACATTATCAAGTCCTTTGATGACCCAAATTGATACATAGATCAAGCTTAGGGTGGTTGAGTAACCTTCTTTCAAATCACTTAGACTTGCATACATTCAAGTCATCTTTTTACATACTTTATTCCTAAAAATCCAAACAAAAAAAGTAGTCCTTATTGTCATTTGGCATTTGTCATTCCCTTTAGACAACATTTTTATATTGCATTCCTTATTGTCAAAAACCCAAAAACATAGTTGCTTTCACATCCCTTATGCAAAGAAAATCCAAAAACATAGTTGCCATTTTCATCCTTCCTCCTAATTTGAGCAATTCCTTATATGGTTGAGAATAGGCTTCAAAGAAAAGGAAGGAAAATGGATAATTTTGTACAAGACACCAACACTTACATCTTTTCCAATGACATGAATCAAAACACGAACCAAGACACATCTTTTATCAATCCTTTTAGTGAAATGAACATGCCATCTTCTTCACGTAACCCCTTCAAATCATTCATGCATAGAGATGAACATAGACATGTATTTATGGAAGACCTAGAAGTCATCGCACAAAATCCTAACGTGGTCTTCTTTGTGGAATATTTAGTCTTACATGACCCATAGAGATATCTATCTATGCTCTTAGACCAAGGGGCTAAATTGCTATGTGACTTTGACATTAACACTCTAAGGGAAACATCCCTTGATCGCAATGCCAATAACAACAATGCAAATAATATGTCCAACACTAGTCAACCCAAAACAATGCAAACAATGTCTTTTTTGGTGCCACCTCACAAATTTCCACAAGAACTATCAATGCTACCTCTAATGACACTTCCAACACAATCAATCCAACATCTGTTGGAGGGACACCAACTATGTCACAAGACATGTCACAATCAATGCCTACAATGTCAAAAATGTCCTCATAGTCAATTAGAGCTACCTTTAGATCCTCATCAATGGGGCTAAGCTCTTCAAACCCCTATTTGGAGCTTCATCTAGTGCCATGGGGGCATCATCATCAAATCCTTTCATTGGGTCTTCATTCAATCCCTTTGGAGGAAGTAAATGACGTATTTTCATTCAAGGACCACAACCAAATGTCAACATGTCATCACAACTTAATACCAATACTTCCCAAGGGAAAAACACCAACATTCCCCATGGACAATTTTTCCAATATAGACAAGGAAATCAGACTACATAGCATATGACGTCATTTGGGCACCAAAATATTCAAGGTCAACACATCCCACAATTATCGACTAATATGGGTGGACACATTCCTACATATGCATCACACATCCACACTCATCAACACATCCCTAATTAAAACTTGCAATACCAACAACATTCAAATCAAAACACGTCATACATCTCACCACAACACATTCCACAACAATTTCAAAATGCATCTTCACAAAAAATGGGCACCCATGGGATACCCATCACTCCCATGTGATGCAACAAACAATCCTATAATTGACGCTTTGACAGCTCAAGTGGCAAACTTGCAAAAATAAATAGAGACTATGCAAATGTCTAATAAAAAGTCTCACATGTCATATGACCTATTCCCATACCCTTTCAACATAAATCTATACATGCCACCATTCCCTCCTGGATACATGGTGCCCAATTTCACTAAATACAAAAGAAAAACAAACCCTCTGGAACACATTCGAGAATTCACAACCAATTGTATGGATATTGCCTATGAACGTACTTATTTGATGAGAATCTTCCCTAAGAGTCTTGTAGGCTTTGCACTTGAATGGTTTTCCACTTTACAAAAGGGAATAAAATCATGGGACAAACTTACAAACAAATTTGTGGAAAATTTTGCCTATAACATTTACACAAATGTTTCTATCACCAGCCTATGCACACTTACACAAGAAGAAGTTTGGGATACTTTCATTCCATTATTTTAGAGATGGAGAAGCTTAGCAAGTCGTTTCCATATTGACATACTTGAGAAAGAAAAAGTTGACATGTTTGTCCAAACCCTCCTAAGCCCATTGAAATACGGCTTGCAAGTCCACTGTTACATGACCTTCACAGACCTAGTCGAAAAAGGTGTCCAACTTGAGAAGGCCCTTATTACTAAATGATAACTAAAATATGGCCCTAAGAATATGAACGCAAATCCACCCATAGACAAGAATAAATATTGGGTCAAGAATAAGCACATTACTAATGATGGCATTGTTGACGCTAGGACGGTAAACAGAACAGGTCCTGTACTTACTCTTAAAGGAGCTCCACCACAAAATACACGAATAACTAGATTGAAACATGTTGCTAATGTTGTTCAAAATAGTCATAATAATCAAAATGGTCAAAGCCTGGACAGCCACGATAGACAAGGCAATTCTCGAAGAGACGTACATATACTGCCTTGGGTGAACCAATCGAAGATGTCCTTAAAAAGCTCCTTCAAAATGGTATCATCACACTAGAAGACCCTAATCCATATGACCCGGGACAGTTTAAACCATCATGGTGGGATGACAATTCCTTTTTTGATTACCATCAAGCTAAAGGGCATAAAACCTCTTCTTGTCGACAACTAAGAAACTTGGTACAAGACCTCATTGAAAATCGCAAAATTGAAATGGGTGGACAACAATTTGTGTCAAATGTGGACCATACAATTCACAAGAACCCACTGTAGGACCATGGTTCAAATAATCCCTTAACATCAGGTCCTAAGACTAACAATAATTTAGCCAACTATACCTACACCGCTTTCAACTATTTTGGTGGACCCATTATAAATCATGTATGAGCTACCAATGAATATGTCAATACCATTACTGTCAAAAGAGCACCTAAATGTAATGTCACTACCTGTGGTGGAAAAGTCACCATAGCTAGTCCTCCTCCTCCTAGATAGCCAAAAATCACGATACCTGGTCCATCCACCAAACAGTCACAATCTGGTCCATCTGCCAAATCATCACAACCTAAGGGACATTTCAACCTTATTGACCAACTAGGCAAGACACCTATGTAGATTTCCATACTTGAGCTACTTTTCATTTATATCACACATAAGGCCATACTTGACAAAACATTACAAGAGTCCTTTGTCCCTCATGACATTGATGCCAACCAGTTTGAAGCCATGGTGGGATACTTAACCACTCCCCATCATGTAACATTTTTAGACCAAGATTATTCATCACCAAAGTCCAATCATAATGACGCATTGCACATTGAAGTATTTATCCATAAGCATAAGGTCGGATGAGTTTTAGTAGATGGCAGAGCAGGACTGAATATATGCTCCTTAAAATTGGTTAAGGATCTAGGTTTCTCTGATGCTTGTACAGACACTACAAAGAGCATTGTTATAAAGGCATATGATGATGAAGAATATTCCTCTCAAGGTGTTATCACTCTTCTTATCTGAGTCGGGCTGGTCATTATAGATACAACATTCCAAGTCCTGGATCTTGAACTTCCCTATAACATCTTGTTTGGTCGACCCTAGATTCATGCCTTGAAAGCTATTCCATCCACCTACCATCAATGCTTGAAGTTTCCTTTTGATGGAACTGAAATCACCATATATGGATACCCCGATCCTTTTCAATTTTGCACCAATATAAGGGGTATCTCAGAACATCAGGTGCCCATCAACCGATAAGCTCCAAGCTCCTCTTCTTCCAAATTCATTGACCCATCCACGCTTGCCAAATCATCCATGTCCACTCCTTCCACTTCTGCCACACCATCCTCCTTTGTTCCTAAGATTGATTCCAATATCAAGATCCAGGACCAAGGATGTGGAGAGTATAAATTGAACATGGCCTACTGCATCACCAAAATACCCAAGTCCCCTAAGGCTTATGGTCGACCTTGTTTTAGAATGAAGCCTAAAGAGATTTTCAAAGTTCCTTCAATGCGCATTTTTATAAAATAGGGAGAAATGAGCAAAGAAGACATCGAAGACCTCTCAACACGAATTTATAAGGACCAAGAAGATCCATCCCCATTACCAGTTTAGATATACGGCAAAGGCTATGATATGATGAAGGAAAAGGACTACGATGGAACTAGTGGCCTTGGAAAAAATAAAACTAGAATGTGTGAACCAATAATGCTTTCATCATGACCAAAGTATCTTAGGTAAGGGTTTGGGCTACCCAAAAATGATGATCAATGTACCAATGTGCTTTCGAGTGAGAGAGTGAATGCTTTGGAAAGTGTTGAGACTATTGAGGATTCCCTTACCGAAACTGACTCCCATGAATGGGAATTTGGCTCCCAGTAATCCCTGAGTGACTGTTGCCTTGATGAATTGTTCCTTCAACCTGGAGAACCTACATTCAAAGAAAGATTTTGGAAATTTTTAAAAATTGTTTCAACACAGAATAATGACAACCCTAAAATCCTAAGGAAACAAGAAGACTAGGATAGACTCTTTTGCTAAAGGAATGATGACAAGTCTGAATTATCTTCTGATCCCATTGACCATAATACTAACATACCCATCCAACCATTTGATAGTAATGATCATCACTTGGAATCATTCGACCCGCCGCATGACACTACCGACCCCAATGTCAGTTCATTCGTCCCTTATTTTGACAATGAGTATGAATCAAGTGAAGTAGAATATTGGATAGAATATGATTGGGAGTTGGATGATGACAATTTTATCTTTAACCTCTCTGAATATTTTTGCATTCTTTCCACATCTTCCCCACCATTCACCAATATTGATGATGGTATCTCCTTAGTCTACCCACAGCTAATTGATTGGGACCAACAAGGCACGCCGGTTATGGACATATTTCAAAATGATGAAGCCATTGTAGAATTCATGGGACTGTGTGAGGGCATAAAAAGTGGAGACCACAAGGCTAGATTTGTTATTAACCTAGATTGTGTAGCTTACTTTAGGGAGACTACGTCGTCCTCTAGTCACAAAATTAAAAATAAAAATAAAACAAAAAATGACATGCCTTTAGGTGAAAATCGAAAGGCACCTTCTAACGATGAAGAAGTAAAAATAAAGGATGTATCTGTGGGTGAAAACCTCTTAGAGGTTCCCAAGGATGGAGGACTATAATTTCTCCACATGACTCAGGAAAAATTGGCAATGCTCATAGAGGACACCATGGAAGTCAACATAGCTACAAAAAGAAGATCCCAAAATTGTCCTCTTTGCAGCTTCTTTGACAGAGGAAGAGAAACCTAAATTTCACAAGTTATTTTCAGAGCGTAAGATTAACTTTGCATGGTCCTATGCCGATATGCCTGGGCTAGATCCAGAACCTGTCTTGCACCATTTTCCATTACTTCTAGATGCCAAGCTAGTAAAAAAAAAGCTCTATAAAATGCACCCACAAATCACCTTGTTGGTCAAGGAAAAACTCAATAAATTGCTAGATGTGGGATTCATACGGTCAATAGATTACACTGAATGGATTTCAAATCTCATGCCAATCACAAAGCCAAACAGTCAAATCTGCATCTACATAGACTTTTGGGACTTGAATAAAGTGTGTCCAAAGGATGACTTTCCATTACCAAACATCGACATTATAGTTGATCTTACAACAGGATACGAGATGCTATCCCTCATGGACAATTTCTTGGGTTATAATCAGATTTGTATTGCCCCTGAAGATTAGCATAAAACAACATTCAAATGTTCTTGGGGTACATACAATTGGAACTTCATGCCTTTTGGTATCAAGAATCCAAGTGCCACATATCAAAGAGCCATGAAAACAATATTCCATGACATGATGCATAAGCTAATGGAAGATTATGTGGATGACCTTTTGGAAAAATATTTGACACGTAAGGATCACCTCAATGTGCTAAAAAAAATATTTAAAAGATTGGAAGAATACAAGGTCCGCTTGAATCCTAAGAAATGCATCTTCAGTGTAACATCAGGAAAACTTTTGGGATACATAGTTTCTTGCAGAGGCATTGAAGTTGGTCCGGCCAAATTGAAAGCAATACTAGACATGCCTCCCCCAAAAGGGAGAAGTGAACTTAGGACATTGTAAGGAAAATTACAATTTATCCATCGCTTCATCACACAATTGGCCAACAAGTTTCAACCATTTCTATATCTCTTGCGCAAAGGCATCCCCTTTGTGTAGACTAATATATGTTAAGAGGCCTTCTAACTAATAAAGGACTATCTATTGTCGCCACTTGTTTTAATTCCATCAATCGAAGGGAAACCTTTGATTTTATACATTTCAACAACTTCAGCACTAGGGGCATTACTGGTGCAAAATGATCATGATGAGAAGGAAAGGGCCATATACTACATTAGTTGTAAATGAACTAAAATATACATCCATTGAACATGCTTGTCTAGTAGTTGTCTTTGTAGCTCAAAAATTAAGACACTACATGTTGAATCATAAGACACATCTCATGGCAAAGATTGATCCCCTGAAGTATCTTCTAAGTCGTCCAGCATTGATAGGACGCTTGGAAAAGTGGGTTATGAACTTGAGTATGGTATACAATATGTGGAACGAAAGGCTATAAAAGGACAAGTGATAGCAGATCAATTGGTAGACGCACCTATACAAGGAAATCATCCACTAATAGCAAACTTCCCAGATGAGTCAATATTTCATACAAAACCTAAATTGCCCTAGAGACTATATTTTGATGGGTCTCATACTAGTCATGGCTCGGGAGTGGGAATATTTTTTATCACGCAAAGAGATTTCATCCCTAAGTCATTCCACATTTCTTTTCCATGTACAAATAATATTGTAGAATATGAGACACTTGTTACGAGACTCAAAATGGCCATAAAATGGAAAATTAAAACACTTCATGTTTATGGAAATTCTTAGTTGGTCGTCATTCAGGTCAACAACAAATATGACACCAAGGATAAGAAATTAATGCCTTACAAATCAATGGTTGATATCTTTCAGACATATTTCCACATGTTGACTTTTGAGCAAGTTTTGAGAGCACAAAACAAGGCTGCAGACACAATGTCTACAATTGGATCTCTCCTTGACATTCTGAGCAACGTGCCTCAGTTTGAATTCTTGGTGGAAGAACTTTTGGTTCCTGTGTATGACATTCAACAATTAGAAATGGTTTGCGAGCTTGTTGGTCCCAACTCACCATGGTATCAATACATTTATGACTATCTCCAGTCCCAAGCCCTTCCCCCCAACCTATCCAACAACCAACGAAATTCCTTTATCCATAAGGCCGCCTAATACACCATCATCAATGATACCCTATACCATTGTAGCTTTGACAATACCCTTCTTCGATGTCTCGACACTGACAAAGCACAAACAACCTTAGCGAGGTACATAAGGGTATATGTGGATCTCATTCGAGTGGTCCTACCTTGGCTAAGAAGATCACAAGACTTGGGTATTACTGGCTAACAATGGAAAAAGATGCACTTGAGTTTTTCAGAACATGTCACCAATGTTAGATACATAGTGATTTGATTCATGCACCTGCACAGGAATTTTGGTTGATTACTTCTCCTTGGCCTTTCGCACAATGGGGACTTGACCTCATGGGAATGACATATAGGGAAACCCTCTTGACTTGATGTCTAACTCTCCTAGCCTATCTCCTGCCATCTCCTCCTCTCCTCCTCCTCCTGCCACCACTACCATCTCCTCCATCATCTCCTCTGCCATCTCCCCCACCTCTCCCCCCATCTCCTCTCCCCTTGTCTCCTCAGCCTCTGTCTCTCCCTCTCCTCCTACCTCTTCAGCCTCTTCATTACACCCACAGTATAACTAATTTGTGATCAACAGGTGGAGGACCATCGGGATCTGTCAAGGGAATAGGTTTGTGAGTTAGCCACCACAAGTCAAAATCTACAATCATCCCTAGATTTGCAAGACCTCCACTCCAACCCCATCATTGTGCCACCAACCCATCTATCTATTTCTTGAAAAATGGTATTGAAATGGTGGGACCCCAAATAGGCTCTCACAATGATCTAGCATACTCTGCAGTCCACATAGACACACCCTGCTACTCCCCGAACTAATGTAGTACCTGCAAGGTAGGTACATCTCAATGATGAGCTATAACTATACCGTACGACCAATCAAATATCGAAACTATCTACAAAATGGAAAATTATTCTTGGATGTTGTGGATATGGTTGTTGATATGTGGTTGTCATTGATGTCAACACTATTAGCATTTGGTATATTAATTGTTGTATATGTTGAGAATATTGAGAAAATTGTAAGAGAAAGTGTTGTGTTCCTAGTGGAACTGTGCAGGTCATGATGGTGTCTTGTTCTATACATTGAAGATTAGTTGATGTGGATTTAAGGGTTTATTGTTGAGTTTATCTAGACCATCTACCAAAAGTTTCAGAGGTCTGCTTGAAGTTTTGAGTATGTTGTGGTCTAATAGTGTCTTGTTGGTCTCTGCCAGTGTTCTTGAATGAAGATTGTGTGATTCTAGTTATCTCAGTTGTTGTGAATGCTTCTCTGTTGTTTCTTGGTGCTCTCAGATGTCTCTAGATCATTCTCTATCTTTGTGGTATGTCCACATTAATTGGTGAGCTCGTGGATGAAGATCTTTCTGGTGCATGTTCAATTTTTCATGTTTCTGGCCAACATGTTGTTGGTAGCATGTTGTGGATCTTCGAGGTAAAATTAATTAAAGTATTTTCGCATTGGATATGTTAATTTGGGTCTCCATTATGTTGTGGTCGACCTTGGTGAATTCGCATTAAAATTTTATTTGTAAATTTGGGCCGACATTGCAAATATATTTTATTTTCTTGGCTAACGAAGTAGTGATGGAATCTCATGTAGTGGATATATAAGGGCGATTAGTTCATTGATGTGGATGATGCTTTGTTTGCTCCTATGTGTGTATGTGTGAATATCATTCGATTGAAGAGCAGAGTGTGAAGAATATTGTGTGAAGTGTGAAGAAGTGTTGAGCTTAATTGGAACTATAATCAAGTTTGTGAAGAAGCTATTCTCTCAATTCACATCTTGGATGGTTTTAATCCACACCCTATTGTTGGACAGTGAGTCCTCTTTTGTAATTGAGTAGTGAGCTCTAGGCAGTGTGCCTGAATGCATGTGCATTCCCCTTATTATTTATTTTTATACTTCTAACAGAGTATAATCTTGTGGACTAACATCCACCGTGGTTTTTCCCCTAACAGGGTTTTCATGCAAAAAATCTTGGTGTTATTTGTCTCTCTGATATGTTAATTTCTTGTGGTTAATTACTTATTCATCAGATATGGGATTAAGGTTAAGTTAAGTCAACAAAAATTAATTTTTTGTGACAACTGATTCACCCCCTCTCAGTTGTCTATCCTTTTTTTTCCAACAATTGGTATCAGAGCTAGTTCCTCTAAAGAATTCTAATAGCTTGAGGTTATCTGGGATGGCAACATTCAAGAAGGATAGTCCTAGATTTGATGGCATTAACTATTCACTGTGGAAGACTAGGATGCAATGTCATTTAAGGTGTATTGGTGAAGCCTTCTAGAAAATCACAAGAGATCCATATAATATTCCTCATAATGGCCCCTCTACTGCTGAAGAGATCAGAGATGTTGAAAGTAATATTAGGGCTATTGAAGCTTTGGTGAGTGCTCTAACAAATTCAAAGATGGCTAATGTGGTAGGTCTACAGATAGCTCATGAGATTTGGATGAAACTGGAAACTTTGTATGAAGGAGATGCACAAGTGAAGATGGCTAAGCTACAAAGCTTGAAAGGAAAGTATGAAAATTTGAAGATGGGTGAAGATGAAAATATCACTTCTTTTATGTAGAGAGTAAATGAGATAGTGATGGGTATTAAATGTGTCGGTTGTTATGTGGATGAGGATGAAATTATGGATAAAGTACTCATATCCTTGCCTCCCTCCTACAAAATAAAGGTTCATGCTATTGAAGAGTTTAGATCAGTAAACAAGATGACAAGAGATGTTGCTTTTGAGATAAGTGAATTTGGTGAATCTACACCAAAGACTAAATCTGCATTCAAGGCTTCTGTATCCGGAAGTAATAGACAAAGATATAGTCTAGGAGAGAGTTCTAGGAAGGTATCCAAGTATGATGAAGAACTGAAACAATTTGAAGATAAAGAAAGAGAGGTAGAAGAACCGGAAGCAGTGATTGTAAAGTAAGAAGGAAAAGGAAAAGGTAAGTGTGAAGATGTATTACCTATTAAATTTTTTTCATGTAGTAAAATAGGTCATTTTGTATCAAGATGTCCTGAAAGAGTTCCTAGATCTAAGCCTAATAATTCTAGATTCCCAAAGAGATGCTACTTTTTTTAAGAAGTAGTGACTAATGATGAGTCTAATAAGGACAATGGAAAAGAAGATGATTGGGCTTTCATTGCTACCATTGAAAATAATCATGTGGCTACTGAATCTACTAAAGATGAAAAATCTCTTGCAGCTCAAGTTGAAGAAAAAGATGAATGGGTCATTGATAGTGGATGCTCACATCATATGACTAGTGATAAAAGAAAATTTGTGAGTCTAGAGAAGTATGACGGTGGTGTTGTAATATTTGGAGACAACAATGTTGGTGTGATTCGTGGCAGAGGATCTATTTTCCTTGGCGGTAAGGACAACACTAATGATGTCCACTATGTTGAAGGCTTGAAGCACAACTTGTTGAGTGTTGGATAGATGGTTCATAAGGGATATGATCTACAATTCAAAGATGGAAGATGCAAGATACGGGGAAGTCGGGGGAACATGATTGCAATAGGAAAACAAACAAAAGGTAACATTTTTCACTTAAATACTACTAGTGGAAGTTGTTTGATTGCTCAAGTAGATGAAACTGGTTGTGTCATGGGAGATTGTGTCATGCAAACTTTGACAACATTATCAAGATAAGTTATACTCAAGCAGTAAGAGATCTGCCTAGATTAGTGAAGCCTGCTAATGTAATCTGCAAGGAATATCAGATGAGTAAACAGACTAGAGTCTCTTTCTGAAACAAATAGTTTCATTCAAATAATTTTCTGGAGCTGCTACATACTGACCTTTGTGGTCCCTCCAGAGTCAAAATCATTCATGGAGAAAGGTATTTTATGTTGGTTATTGATGATTGCTCTAGAATGATTTGGGTTTCCTTTTTGAGAGAAAAATGTGAAGCATTGGAGAAATTCAAATGTTTCAAGGCTATGGCAGAAAACGAGAAAGGTCTAAAAATCAAGTGTTTGAGATCTGATAGAGGTGGTGAGTTCATTTGTAAGGATTTCAACTCTTATTGTGAAGAGAATGGTATTAAAAGACAGTTATCTGCTCCCTGAACCCCTCAACAAAATGGAGTTGCAGAGAGAAAAAAATAGAACAATTCTGGATGCTACTAGAACCATGATGATGGAAGGAAATTTGTCTCAGATGTATTGGACTAAAATGGTAAGCACTACTATGTATACCTTGAACCAGGTAAATGTGAATGGGAATTCTAGTAAGACCCCTTATGAGTTATGGTTTGGTCACAAGCCTACTGTTAAGTATTTAAGATCTTTGGAAGAAAGTGTTATATTAGGAGAGATGATGATATAGGGAAATTTGATGCTAGAAGCGATGAAGGGATCTTCCTAGGTTACTCCACTAAGAGAAAGGAATACCAGTGCTATAACAAAAGACTGAGAAAGGTGGTTGAGAGTGAAAATGTCAGAGTTGATGAGGATTTTGTCAAATCATCCAGATGATGTAGTTATGATTCAAATGAGGACAACACAAGTCAAGGGAAGAATACTCAGACACCGAATCTACTTTAAATTATTCCATATGTTCTGGTGAAGTAACCTCAATTTTTTCCAGTAAATCAAGTTAGTCAAGAAGCTCAGACAAGTGCAGAAGCACATAAAAGTGCAAGTGTAGAAGAAAGATCAAAAGAGTCAGAAGTCTGAGAAAGTCCCAAAACTCCAAGGTATGTAAAGTTGAATCATTTTGAAAGTCAAATCATAGGAGATAAGAGTAAAGGAGTGCAAACTAGAAGAAAAATTGTAGAAGAATATTGTTTGATTTCCAAGATTGAACCTAAGAGTGTTACTAAAGCCTATCAAGATGAACACTGGTTAGAATCCATGAAGGAAGAGTTGACATAGATTGAGAAGAATGACACACAGTTACTGGTTCCTAGGCCTAAAGACAAAAATGTGATTAGGACTAAGTGGGTATTTAGAAATAAGCTGAATGAAGAAGGTGAAGTGGTCTAAAATAAAGCAAGACTGGTATGTAAAGGTTATTCTCAAATGGAAGGTATTAATTTTGAAGAAACCTTTGCCCCTGTAGCTAGAATTGAAGTTGTGAGATTATTTCTTGCTTATGCTACACATAAGAATTATAAAGTTTATCAAATGGATGTGAAGTCTGCATTTCTGAATGGAGAACTAGAAGAAGAAGTGTATATTGAACATCCAGATGGATTCCAGCTAATAGACAAGGGAGATATGGTTTGCAGATTGAAGAAAGTTTTGTATGGACTTAAGCAAGCCCCCAGAGCCTGGTATACTAGATTGGACAAATATCTACTGAAGCTTGGATTCACTAAAGGTACTGCTAATAGCAACTTATACTTCAAGTTGGATCATGATAAGGAGTTGATTATAGAAGTTTTTGTTGATGACATCATTTTTGGAGGAGATGATAATCAATGTATGAAGTTTGTTGATGAGATGAAGAGTGAATTTGAGATGAGCATGATTGGTGAGATGAAGTTATTTTTGGGATTGAAAATTAAATAGTTGGACCAAGGGATACTCATATCTCAGTCCAAATATGTGAAAGAACTACTGAAGAAGTTTGGAATGGATGACTCCAAACCTGTTGGTACTCCCATGGTGACTGGATGTAAGTTGACATAGAATGATGATTCTCCAAAGGCAAATCAAAATTGGTATAGGTCAATGATTGGTGGATTCCTCTACTTAATATAGACTAGACCAGACATTATGAATGTTGTATGTATGGTTGCTAGATTTCAAGCTGATCCAAAGGAATCACATGTGACTATTGTCAAAAGAATTTTTAGATATCCAAAAGGAACAGTTGACTTTGGACTTTGGTATCCAAAGGATGACGATCTTACTTTGTGTGCATACACTGATGCAGATTGGGATGGTGATGTAGATAACAAGAAAAGTACTAGTGATCGTGCTTTCTTCCTAGGGAAGAAGCTAGTATCTTGGTTGAGTAAAAAGAAAAACTCAATTTCTCTATCTACTACTGAAAGAGAATACATTATTGCTGCCAATAATTGTACTCAAGTGATATGGATGAAACAAATGTTGAAAGATATTAGGGTGATATATGAAGATCCTATTGCCATATACTGTGACAATTCAAGTGCAATAAATATCTCAAGGAATCTGGTACTACACTCTAAGACTAAACATATATCAATCAAGTTTCACTTCTTAAGGGAGAAAGTGAATGAGAAAAAAGTCAAATTGGAATATGTGCCTACCAAAGAACAGATTATAGATATATTTACTAAGCCTTTTCCAAAGGATAATTTTGAGTATCACAGAGGAATGCTAGAGGTAATTACCCCTCCTGATAAGAAATAAATGATGCATTTTCTTGCATCAATTCGTGAGCTTCATTGCTATACTTTGATCTGGATTGATGTTTTTGTGGTTGCTACTCAGGGGGAGTAGTCAAATGTGTAGATATGTGGTTCAGAGTGTGTGCATGGAAAGGTCACTATTACCTTTTCCATTGATGTCAAAGGGGGAGAATTACATTGTGAAAAATATTTGTGGAGAGAGGTTTAGTTGAGAGGAGTAGTGTAGAAGAAGTCAGTTGGGTTGATGGTATTTTTCACATCATGTGTTTCCATCAATGCCAAAGGGGGAGATTGTTAGATGTTGTGGATATGGTTGTTCATATGAGTTGCCATTGATGTCAACACTATTAGCATTTGGTGTATTAATTGTTGTATATGTCAAGGCTATTGAGAAAATTGTAAGAGAAAGTGTTATGTGTTCCTAGTGGAACTCTGCAGGTTATGATGGTGTCCTATTCTGTACGTTGAAGATTAGCTAATGTGGATTTAAGGGTTTATTATTGAGTTTATCTAGATCATCTACTAGAAGATTTAGAGGTCCGCTTGAATTTTTTAGTATGTTGTGGTCTAACAGTGTCTTGTTGGTCTCTATCAGTGTTCTTGAATGAAGATTGTGGATTTCTGGTTATCTCAATTTTCGTGGATGCTTCTTTGTTGTTTCTTGGTGCTCTTAGATGTCTCTAGACAATTCTCTATCTTTGTGATATGTCCACATTAATTAGTGAGCTCGTGGATGAAGATATTTTTTGGCGCATGTTTGGTTCTTCATGTTTCTGGCCGACATATTTTTGGAAGCATGTTGTGGATCTTCAAGGTGAAATTAATTAAATTCTTTTGGCATTAGAGATGTTAATTTGGGTCTCCACTATGTTGTGGCTGACCTTTGTGAATTCGCATTAAAAATTTATTTGTAAATTTGGGCCGACATTGCAAATATATTTTATTTTCTTGGCTAATGGAGTAGTAATGGAATCTCATGTAGCGGATATATAAGGGCGATTAGTTCATTGATGTAGATGATGCTTCGTGTGCTCCTATGTGTGTATGTGTGAATATCATTTGATTGAAGAGCAGAGTGTGAAGAAGATTGTGTGAAGTGTGAAGAAGTGTTGAGCTTAATTGGAACTATAATCAAGTTTGTGAAGAAGCTATTCTCTCAGTTCACATCTTGGATGGTTTTAATCCAAGCCCTACAGTTGGATAGTGAGTCTTCTTTTGTAATTGAGCAGTGAGCTCTAGGCAGTGTGCCTGAATGCATGTGCATTCCCCTTATTATTTATTTTTATACTTCTAACAGAGTATAATCTTGTGGACTAACATCCACCGTGGTTTTTCCCCTAATAGGGTTTCCATGCAAAAAATCTTGGTGTTATTTGTCTCTTTGATGTGTTAATTGCTTATTCATCAGATCTAAGATTAAGGTTAAGTTAAGTTAGAAAAGTTTAAATTTTTGTGACAACTGATTCACCCCCCCTCTCAGTTGTATGTGCTTGTTTTTCCAACAATTATCACCCTCATCAGCCCACTGCGTGCAATCCCTATACGACCTCCAGACAAATGAAGTCATGGTGTCTATCCGATGTCACCAGAATCAAGTCTCCCCTACTCTTGTTTGTTGAAGAGCACCCACATATAAGAACACATAAGGCATACCATTCACTAACTGTGGCCTCTGAATAGGTGGGTAGAAGACGAGAATGTGCTCCAAAACCTAAATCATAAGCAATTTTCTACCGCAGCTGATGCTATGCACACCTTGGTATGCTACCTTGTGCAACTAATGGTATAACATACCAAGAAAAAAAGTCCCCCATGCAAAGTTTTTCTTGTCTCGTCACATCCGCACCAACACATCTCCCCATCCGATCGGGAATCCATGTCTCTAGTGATCTAAAATCAGGATTCCAGCAATCAAGGTGCATAACATGGCATCCCAGCATGGATAGTGCTCCACCATGTACCCCCACAAGATCTCATATCCCTCAACACCTAGGCTCGTTCCATCATCTGCCTTATATAACTCAGTCATAGCCTGCACTCCCCAATGTGGATCATACACCACTCGTGCCCCTCTGATCGGAATGCACAAAATCTGATACACATCCTCTAGAGTAATAGTGGTGTCACTTGTCGACAAGTGGAAGGAATAGGTCTCTAAATTCTATCTCTCGGCTAGTGCTATCAATAGCCCCCTATTAGCCTGGATAATGGGCATATAGGTGACATAGTACAACCCTAGTCACATCATTTGTCTTTGCTCCCGGTTCGTCAGCTGATCTCAAAACACATATGTAGATGGCCTAAACTTGTGAGTGTAAATTGATGGTAATCATTTTTGCACATGTAGAAATGAGAGTTAGCACATTCTTGAAAATAATTATTACCATCTATCTAATTAAACATAAGCAAAAAGTGAACCTAAAATTAAGTCAAATCTAGTCAACCCTGGTCAAAGTCAAATACGTCACATTGACTTCACTTGTGTTGCGGCTTGGCATTTGCATTGTTTCATCCAAAATTTGCATTGTGCTTTGGCACTTGTGTCATTTTGACTCACAAATGTGGCATCCTCAATTATATGCATTGCAAACTTGCGAATGCGTCGCTATGCTTATCATTTGTGTTGCACTCTTGTGAATGCATCTCGATAATTGGCAAATGTGTCACACCTAACTGACCCCCTAGCATGATAGTTGTGTGTGTGTCACGACGCATCAAATGCATCGAACACGAACATGAATGCAACTTATGTGCACGCATATGTGTCGCAGCGCATTCATTAATCTACTCTAAAACCCTAAAAATGTACAAAAAATGATAAAATTACAAGGTAGGTATGGGGTACATACTAGTGGGTATGTGCCCTCTGGCCATCTAAAGGTCCAAATGATGTATTTGTGGTGCTCAGTAATGGGAATCACCATCTTCACATGAGGTCTCCTAGCTCTAAGCTCTCCAAACTTACAAGTGTGAAAGTGAAAATGAATTGACTTTTATCCATTTCAACCTATTTATAGGGTCGAAGTGGGATTTTCTTCAAATTTTTATTACTAGAGGCTCTTTTGACCAACTTTGGCAGGCCTATTGACTGCTTTAAACATGTCGAAATCCAAAACGGCTTGTGCCATTTCTTTTTTGGTCATCAAATTAGCTTGTCAGGACACTTTCCAAATTTTTTTTGTCATCGAGCCAAAATTTGAAAATTTTCCCGAGGGGGCATAGATACTTCATACCTTCGTTGGGGCATGTTTCTGATTGAATTTTCTTTGTCACAATGTGACAGGATGCATTATGACAAAGAGGGGAAAAATGTAGACACATAAAAATAACCTAGGCCCTATTTTTCATCATATTCCTCCTAACATAATAGTCCACTTTCAACTATTAATTAAATAATTCACAATTATTTAATTAATTTATGACTCTTATTCTTCTTGATTATTTAAATAAATAAATTTTATTTATTTATTTAAATACGTCACTAATTCTCTAATGTTTTTCCATAATTAAATAAATTCCTTAATTTATTTAATTATCCTTGTCCATTATTTCCTCTTGATTATTTAATAATTTTTAATTCAAAATAGCATTTTTCTTCCATAAATCAAGTAATTTCTAATATTATTTGATTTGGCAACTCTCTTTTTTTGTGTCATTCTTATCTCCTTGTCACATGCATTTTCAAACCTTGATTTGATTTTCTCAAATCAAATCCTATCCACTCATTTTAAATTTTTTCCTGATGTTGCCCTAACCCTAATTGTGGGTTGTCATATTGAATCTTGTCCATTGGTTCTAAGGCATTTGTCAATCTTCAATCTTGGCCATTCATCCAAAATTGCATTTTCTATAAAATGGCAATTTTGGTCTCATTTGCACATCTCATATCATGACATCTTAGCTCTTGCAATCTACATCTCTGTTGACTTCATACATTTTGGAATTTTGGCATACTTTATGCTCATTTCATAGTTGCTTTCTAGTTGCTTGCTAGTTGCATACTTGAATAGTGTAGCATTTTTCATCAAATCCTTCAACATTTTGCTTAGGTCTTGGCATAGTCATAGGTTGCTCACACAAAATCTGAGGGAAAACTACATATTGCAGTGAACAGAGAAGGTGTAATGGAGGTCAATCATGGAGTTTGAAGATATTTGGTGAGATTATTCCTTTTATTTTCATGTTTTTCTCCTTTGTGCTTCATTATTTACTTTGGGTTTGATTTGTGTATGCACTAATCTGCTAACCTAGATATTTCCCATAGTTACAGTTTGAAGGTATATGAAGGATAAATATGTATTTCTATCTTATGTGGCATCTATTATAGGTCCATGTTGACCTATCTTAAGATATTTTGGGTTTTGAATTATGTGGTGTTGTTTGGATGATAATTTTTGGAGCTAACAAGGTATATTTTGATTGTTACATCTAATTAGGATGACCTAATTGATGTTACACTTGATGTGGATATAAATGTTGATTTTTTTTTATGTAACAATAAAAATATACCTTGTCAACTTTGATGTTACACTTGATGTGGATATAAATGTTGATTTTTTTAATTTTTTTTTGATACATGGTACATGTAGTATGTGATGAGATAATGAAAATTTAATCAAAGTAATGAGAAGCTAAGTTGTGAATTTTAAGTTGAAGATTAGAATTGTGTGAATGAAGAGTGAGGCAGAGTCTTGAGTTAGAATTAGATAAATATTTGTATTGTTCTTCAAATGGAACTATAATTCATGCATACATAAGATGCAATTATAACAATTCAAATTAGGTTGTGAGCCACCATCTCTCTTCTATTTTTTTCTTTGTGGATAGTGAGTCCACTTTGATAGTGAGTCCACCTACAGTGAGAATTTCTGTAAATATATTATAACCAATTATAATATATTGTGAGCTATCCCTCATCATGGTTTTTCCCATTTTGGGTTTTCCATGTAAAAATTTCGGTGCTCATGTGTTATGTTATATTGTGAATGTTTCATGCATTATTTGCTTAATGTATTTGAATATGCATTAATGATTGGATGTTTAATTTTTGAATGGTTTAAGAGAATACTGATTCACTCCCCCTCTTAGTATTTTGGGTGTTCAACAATTGGTATTAGAGCTTGGTTCCTTGAAAGGAGTTTAACCATTTTGGGAAGATCTTGCAGGTTGAACACATGGCTCATAGGAAATGTCCTATTCCTTTGAGAGATATTCCAACATTTGGATTCATAGAAGAAGATTGCATGCTTGACAAAGATGGTGAAATCAAAGTTCCCCTTGAATATCTTGAAAATAATGAAGATGAAAATAGAGATCTAAAAGAAAACATAAAAGAAAAAGATGAATGCATCAAAAAATTGAGAGAGAAAATAAAGAAGTTCAGAGAAAGACATAAGGAAGTCAGTGAGTAGTTGAAACAAGCAAATGAATCCATCATTGGTTTGAAACTGCAAGTTGAAGAAAAGAAAAGAATTGAAGATTGCTTGAATGCAACGGTGAAATGAAAATCCGATGAATGCATAAGACTTGAACAAGAAGTGGTAAATCTGAGATCAGATCTAGAGAAAGCAAGAAGTAATGAAGATAAATTCAAAATGAGTGCTACAAATCTTGATGAGATGATTGCAAGATAGAATATCTCTAAAAGCAAAGCTAGCTTAGAATTTGAAAAAGGTGCAAGATCAAAAGCATATTAGACACCTAATTTAGAAGAGAAGATGAATGAACCAAAGAAGACTGATGACAAGAAAAATAATGGAAAGATCTGGAATCAAAGAAATAAAGCTAGAAGACATCTAGTTAGACAACCAAATGCTCAAAGGTGCCCATATTTGAATGGATTTTGTTAATTTTGTAATAAATTTGGACATAAAGCAATGGAATGTAGAAGCAAAATGAGCCAAAATATCCCATCCTTTGTTGGTCAATATTTTACATCCAAAATATTTGGACATCATGCAATTGTGAATGTAGAAGTCAATTGATGAATGCATATAACAATGGTAGAATGATTCAATCCTTCAATGGTTAATGTTATACATGTTATGCATTTGGACATGAAGCTAATCAATGCAAATCTAGAGTGAATGGAAGGAATACTATTTAGAATAATATCACATGTCACAATTGCAATAGACCTAGACATATTTTTAAGTTTTGGAGAAACAAAAATATGAGGATAATTTAGTAAAAAGGAACGAACCAATTAAAAAAGTTGATCCAGTTGAAGTAAAGAAGGAAATGGAAAATATTTGGAGAAAGAAAGAAGAGACAGAAGAAAAGGGAGAATTTGCACCATCCTACGATGTAGATGTTTCCTCTGGAAACTAAGCCAAGATCTATGGCTTACGGGGAGCTTTAATGGATATCTTTTGTCCCTTGTCAAAAAAGAGGTGTTGAGGTTTGAGCATGAAGATATGTGATGTAGATCAATATGCTTGATCTATTGGTGAAGATTGCAGAAGAAAATGTGATGATGTGGAAGTTTGTAGAGCTTTGAAAGTTGATTGTGCATATAGATAAGTGTTGTTAGCTTTATGTGTTGAAGCATTCAATGTAGAATTAGGTCAAATAAAAAGGTTAAAATTAAATTCACTAAGGAAAAATCATTTCACAAAATCATTTGAGAAGGAGTAGAGCAGTGGAGATAGAATTCAAAGTGTATAAGGCAATTTGAGATTTAGAGCATCAGAACCCTAATTCAACAAGCATGGAAAAGGTATTTTAGGAATCTATTTACCCTAAATTTCAAAGAACTTTACTTGGAAATAGTTTAAATCTATTTTTAATGGCTACACCAAGGTTCATAGAGGCTATAGAAAAACCACAACCAAAATTCAAGAGGTATCCTGCGAAATCCATAGATGATGACCCGTTAGGCGCATTCTCACATATTCCATATGCGGTTCTACCGACTGAAGATATTAGGGCATACATTCATGGAAAAATGGAAGAGATTTATCCCACTAAGTTAAGTGATATATGGGAAAATGAGTTAATGAGAGATAACTTCACCCAAAATCAAGAATACAAAAAACTAGTTGAGAAGAAACTAGACATATGACAATGGTTCCCTAATTTCTTTTATGATATCAAGTGGATAAAAATGGATTTAAGTAAAATTCATGATCGTTTTGTTTGGACCAATGTACCTAATATGATCACTAAGGAAGTAATAAGAGAAGTCACTAGTCTATGCTCCACCAGACCTGTCCTTATTTTGAAGCCCATTAAAAATGAAGTGGTTATGGAGAAAACAGGTGCAACATATAATAAGAGAGCTCTTGTAGTAAATCCAATCAAAAATACAATTGTGAGATATGTAGCTATGATTATTGGTTACAAAATCTATTATACAAATAGAGACAATTCTATATTTGTCACCACAATCAATGTGGCATATGAGATGGTAGAAAATGGAGTAGATTATGACCTGTGTGAGTTGCTTAGGAAAAAAATAATGGATAATTTGAAGAAAACTAAGGAAAATAAATATGTTTTTAAGTATGGTACTTTGGTTATGTGTTGAATATTTTATTTCTTGAAGTAGCTTCCCATAATTGGAAGTGTAAACTAGATAAGAGGAAGGTCTGTTGTACATCAAATTGCAAATCACATGAGGAATCTTGGAGATTTCAAAGCACAAGATGATGTCCTTATTTCTTTCTTTGCAATATTCTAGAAGAGAATGCATGAGAGAGAGAGAATTACAAGGATAATTGTGGAGAGATACAAAAATGATATCATATTTCTTGTATCTAAAGACCAATGCATTATGGAGGCAGTGGAACCAAGAACTATTTGGGTTGTTGTACTAGGGTATGAGGTGATAGAAGTAGATCTTAATGGTTATGTTGAAATCTTGTTGAAGAGCCCCAAAGACACCACAAAACCTAGATATGGGAATTATGAAGAAAATTCCATGGATTTTCACATGGAATAGAAGAAATTGTAGATCAAGAAGAATATTGATGCTATGGTTGATGTATATGCACGAGAATTGGGAATTTCAAAGGAAAGAGTGTAATGTGGAAGACAAAGAGATGGAGAAGATATGAGGGTTGGGGAAGCATCTAGGAGTGCAAGGAGATCTATTAGGATTGATACCACTCATCCTTCTATCCAAAATCCCTTCAAAGATTTACCTTCTACTAGAGAGAAAAGGAAGGTAACTGCTAGTTATCCTATAAGGGAGAAATACAAGCTACAAGGGTATAGAGGAAGAAGATTGCCACTATTGCACCACCTATTTCCCCATCCAAGAGAAGAGTAAATAAAAAAGAAACGAAAGAGAAGGGTATTGACATTAATATTGTGGAAGAATTGGAAGAAGATGTACCCCCACTAGTTTGTAGAAGGAGTGATGCTTCACAAGGTGAAGCTAGTTTCAAAAGAAGAAGAATTGACACTAAAAATGAAGAGAAGGTTGAAAAAGAAAAAGAAGCATTCAAGATACATATAAGGGAAAAGAAGAAGGAAGCCAAGAAGGCTTCTCCAGAGAAGAAAAAAATTGCAAAAACAAAGAAGACTCTAGTAGAAGGAAAAGGTAAAGAACAAAAGAAAAAGGAACCGGTAAGGGATCATTCCCCCATAAAGTTGGAGGCATTATTTAAGAGAATTTTGCAAAATGATATGTCAGGAGAGACTGCAGTCGTGTATAAGGATGTAAATGAGATAGAAAAGGCTACTATCATTGAAGCTATAGTCAAGTATATTGTTGTACTTGAAGTTGATATGTGAAACATCAAGAAACATGTTCCTGAAGATTTGTGGAAAATTTTGTTGGAAAGGAGACAAGAGGCAATAAAAGAGCATGATAGGCTTAAGAAAGAGGATTTAGAGAGAGTGGGAACTCTATTATTTGAGGATGACAGAGCCACATTGGCTACTATGTTTAGCAAGGAGTTGAGGACCAAACAAAGGGTTACTACCCTTGTGGGTAAAGACAAAGATGACCTTGAGAGAATCTGGAAGGAAATCAATGATAAAGCATAGGAGATTATACAAAATCTAGGATTGCTTCTAGTGATAGAAGAAGAATTGAATGTTGAAATCAATGCTCAAGAACAAAATGTAGAAAAATAAGTGTAGATAGATGATGTTCAACATGATCACAACATAAATGAAGACATCTTAATATGGTAATTTGGTCTTTAATTTTTTGTGTAATAAGATTGGCTTATGAGGTTATAGTATGCTATTCAAGACTAATAAATGCACCTATGCTCAATATTTCATAAATTTTGGATAAATAGGTTGAAAGTTTGTAATGTCCCCTTCTAGTTGACCATGACATATCAGCATGATTAGCCTATTAACGGCTCTCGTAGGCTAATGAGGCATGGTGAGAGATTCATCTGGCAGTCATTGGGTGATTACTCGGCTCAGTATTTTAATATTTTATAAAGTGCAAAAAATTAAAATATATTGGAATCTTCTAGAAGTCAAAAAGATAATATTATTTTATTGAGGCCGACCTCTAGAGGAAAAAGCATAAATAGACCTTGAGGTCTCACTATTGAGGCAGGCAGATTTGATGTTGATGATTGATGATTTCTTCTTGAGTATTTGTGGAGCCAAGTGGTCTGCAGATAATCAAATTGATCTTTGGGAACGAAAACTCCCATTGATAGCATAACTGAGGGAGTGAAATATCTCTTGAAGGGTTGCATTATTGGAGGAAGGTATCTCAGCCTTTCTATTTGTGCTAGATTGGAGAAGAAATACAAAGAATACAAGGGTTTGATGCATATCCATTTGTAGATTATAAGGCATTGAAGATTCATTGTGGAATATTTTTATTTGTTGGCTACTACAGTAACACTACAATACTCATGCTACAGTGTCGCGTACAGTGATTTGCTACAGTGCTGCGCTACAATAGTCGCTATAGTACCACACTACGGTTTCGTGAATAGTACCCTGTGCTACAGTACTTTGGCCAAATTTGGTGATAGAGATTACAAACTAGCTTGTTGGGCGTTGTCAGTTGTAAGAGCTCCTTACCATTGTAGAAAAGGGATGTTTGCATTGTTATTTTCATGATTTTTAGCTGCTTACTATAAGGCATTGTTGTAGGTGATAGTTGATATCAGATTTAACCTTCTTGATCATATGTATTAAAGCCAAGAGTCTTGGCCATTCTATGAAGCATTGTAATGATCTGCCATTTAAAAAAGAGAAGGAATAAGTAGTTGTCTCATTGTATTAGTTCTGATCATTGTAGGAGGATGCATGATAACTATATGACAAAATGCTAAGGGTTGTAGATGCAATATTTTCACTTAGTTCTTTATGAATGCATCCAAAGTTTCAAAGAAGCATTATATTTTCAATTAGAGGTTGGGATAGTAGTAGAAGATAGTAATATTCACAAACCCCTTTGTCATTTGATCTTGCAAACTGAAACAACATACCAGCTATAATACACTTTGCATACAAAGTGTTTGACACAATTACAAGCCAGCCAAATGCAAGAATAAAGGACAGATTGGGTAGGGTTTGTTCATGATTGCTTAGTACCAGCATTAGAGCATTGGAATGCACACATTTGGAACACTTTGAAATCCTTTTCAAGCAAAAAATACCAGACTGAAATTCTATACCAGCAAGGTTAGACTTTGCATTTGAGTTGTTTGAAAATATTCCTTGGGCAAGACATAAAAAATTTATATCAAATTGGGCAAGGGATTTTACAGTGGTATCAGAGCAGTTTCCTGCCATCCTTTGGGTCAAAAATTGTCTTCATTTATGCAACAAAGTGACAGGACCAAGAGATATACAGCTAGAGAAGAAAGAAAACAAGTGCAAGACACTTTATCAGCAGTTGTTGGAGCAAGGTACCAAGAGACTGGTGACACCATGGAGGAAAGAAGAGAAGATGATCCTCTTAGAAATGAAAGAAGGAATAGAGATAGAGGAGAAGAATTGTTGGAAAGAATGGCCCAAGCATTTGAAGGATTTTCAACTTCCTTACAGCAGCAAATTCAACAAAACATAGTTATTTTGGAAAATAGGACAAGGAACAACAGGGATCAAGATGATGACAGGAGTGTAGCAGGTTCAAGGAGAGTACAAAGAGCATCTTCTCGCACTGCAGATAGACCTACATGACCCACCTTCCTAAGGGAAGAGCAAGTTGCAAAAGAGAATGTTGAAGATGTTGAGGAGCCGACCTTTGCTAATGCATATATGGCTGCTCATGATGAATGGCAACTATTGACACCAGAAGCCCGAGAGCTCATGCATTTTGATCATTTTGTGCAAACAAGGATGGACTACTATAGGTCTCGACAGGAGAGGAGACCCCGGAATCATAATAAGGATATTAAGCAAGCTACTAATAAACTTATTTTGCCCATGTTTGATGGAAGTTGCAAGACTACTGCACAGTCATGGATTCATAAGTTGGATGCTTTCTTGGCTCTTCAACCCATGACAGAAGGGGAATCCATCAAGTATGCCACTTTGCATTTGGAGGGTGCAGCGCACAAATGGTGGTATCATGGGTTAGTTACATTGCAGCATAATCATATCACATCTTGTCAAGAGTTTATGGATAGATTGGTGGAACGTTTTGATAAGAAGGACCTAGAATCATACTTCAGAGATTTGGCTCAACTCAAGCAAGTTGGGAGTTTGGAGAACTACATCGGAGACTTTTAGAGATTGTCAGTAATGGTTCCCAATATCTCAAAGAGACGGTTGGTAGTGTTATTCATGGAGGGCCTATTGGAGCCTATGCGAGGATGGATAAAAGCCTTTGATCCTCCTACTCTTCAGGAGGCAATGAAGAAGGCTAGGAGCATGGAGTTCGCAACACTAAAAGGAAAGAGCTCTCATAAGGATGTCCCTTCAACAAGCAATGAGACTCCTCAACAATCAGACAAGAAAAAGAAATCAACACCTATGATGGATGAGGAGACACGAGAAGAATTGAGGAAGAGTAAATTATGCTATTGGTGCAAGGATCCTTACAACAAGGATCATGATTTCCCTTTGAGGCCTAAGGGCAAGGCAAATTGTTTCATGTGGGCATACTTTGAGGACTCCGATTCTGATGATGTGGATCAGCAAGTTGCTCCAGAACTTGATCAGGATGAGAAGACTTCTACTCCCATGGCGTTTCTTGCCAATGTTCAGGATGAGACTACATTCAGGTTTAGAGGGACAGTTGATGGACAGCGTTGCATCGCTATGCTTGATACTGGTGCGACACATAACTTTATTAATGGAGATTTTGTAGCCCGGTGCAGACTTCAGGTTGAGGATTTTAATGGATCCAGAGTTCGAGTAGCAGATGGATATACTCTCGCATGCACCAGAAAGGTTGCTAATCTCACCTTGAGATTGAACAACTATGAGTTACACTAAGATTTTCATGTGGTCAACATGGGAGAGATGGACATAGTTTTGGGAATGAAGTGGCTCCAGTACTTGGGAGTATTTACCCTTGATGTACCTAAGATGGAGATGTCTTTTGAGGTTGATGGTAGGAGGCATGTATTGAGGGGTATTACGGATGGAGGCTTGCATTCTATCAGAGGGCTGGACAGTAAGAGAAAGAAGAAGGTGATTCAGAAGAAACCTGAGATGATTCTCAATCCATTGTTCGAAGTGGAAGTTGCTTGGTCATATGATAATCCACTCTATGGCTTGGATGATGATAGCTCTCTTGATTCTAGTCTTCAGATGAGCATTGTTGATAGTATTTGTGATCCTACTAGTGCATCAGGATTGCAAACGGGGCTCATAGAGGAGATTTCAAAGGTGTACATGGTGAGGAATGCTTACAGTTTCATTTTTGATTCTCATGTACATGACCTATTCATGATGCACAATTCAGGGGTGCATGTGATGGATAGTTTGGATGATAGTTTATCTTGTACGAAGTTTGGAGGCAAGGATGATCAGTCTCTTGGCCTGCTTCCACTTGAGGCTTATACTTCTGTAGCACTTGATGATGGTATTGAGTTGGTATGACAGTTTCAGTTTGAGCAAATGTTGCAGAAATTGTTCAGTGATGATAGGGACATTATGCAGTTCTTCTTGTGGGATCCAGGTGGTGAATTGCTTGAGGACAAGCAATTTCAGGAGGGGCGGACTGTAATGTCCCCTTCTAGTTGACCATGACATATCAGTAGGATTAGCCTATTAACGGCTCTCGTAGGCTAATGAGGCATGGTGAGAGAGTCATCTGGCAGTCATTGGGTGATTACTCGGCTCAGTATTTGGTTGGAGTAAGGTTTTCCATCATATATCATTATTGTTTCTATTTATGGAAACCTTATTTTATAATTTGATGTTGAGATGCACTTTATTAATAATATAATATTTTAATATTTTATAAAGTGCAAAAAATTAAAATATATTGGAATCTTCTAGAATTCAAAAAGATAATATTATTTTATTGAGGCCGACCTCTAGAGGAAAAAGCATAAATAGACCTTGAGGTCTCACTATTGAGGCAGGCAGATTTGATGTTGATGATTGATGATTTCTTCTTGAGTATTTGTGGAGCCAAGTGGTCTGCAGATAATCAAATTGATCTTTGGGAACGAAAACTCCCATTGATAGCATAACTGAGGGAGTGAAATATCTCTTGAAGGGTTGCATTATTGGAGGAAGGTATCTCAGCCTTTCTATTTGTGCTAGATTGGAGAAGAAATACAAAGAATACAAGGGTTTGATGCATATCTATTTACAGATTATAAGGCATTGAAGATTCATTGTGGAATATTTTTATTTGTTGGCTGCTACAGTAACGCTACAATACCCATGCTACAGTGCCACATACAGTGATTTGCTATAGTGATGTGCTACAGTAGTCGCTATAGTTCTGTGAATAGTACCCTGTGCTACAGTACTTTGGCCAAATTTGGTGATAGAGATTACAAACTAGCTTGTTGGGTGTTGTCAGCTGTAAGAGCTCCTTACCATTGTAGAAAAGGGATGTTTGCATGTTATTTTCATGATATTTAGTTGCTTACTATAAGGCATTGTTGTAGGTGATAGTTGATATCAGATTTAACCTTCTTGATCATATGTATTAAAGCTAAGATTCTTGGCCATTCTATGAAGCATTGTAATGATCTGCCATTTAAAAAAGAGAAGGAATAAGTAGTTGTCTCATTGTATTAGTTCTGATCATTGTAGGAGGATGCATGATAACTGTATGAAAAAATGCTAAGGGTTGTAGATGCAATATTTTCACTTAGTTCTTTATGAATGCATCCAAAGTTTCAAAGAAGCATTATATTTTCAATTAGAGGTTGGGATAGTAGTAGTAGAAGATAGTAATATTCACAAACCCCTTTGTCATTCGATCTTGCAAACTAAAACAACATACCAGCTACCATACACTTTGCATACAAAGTGTTTGACACAATTACAAGCCAGCCAAATGCAAGAATAAAGGACAGATTGGGTAGGGTTTGTTCATGATTGCTTAGTACCAGCATTAGAGGATTGGAATGCACACATTTGGAACACTTTGAAATCCTTTTCAAGCAAAAAATACCAGACTAAAATTCTGTACCAGCAAGGTTAGACTTTGCATTTGAGTTGTTTGACAATATTCCTTGGGCAAGACATAAAAATTTTATATCAAATTGGGCAAGGGATATTACAAAGTTACAAGTAACAAAAGTTTCACATCTAGTTTTTGGCTTTACATAGTGTAAATGGGTATGAGTAATCTCGTCCGCATTCCTCTGGTGTTTGGAATCAATCTTTAAAATTTTAGGAGATGGTTTATCGATTTCATTACTCTGCATATTCCAAATGGCAAGTGATTAGGTGATTAGATGGATTGTTGGTGTGTGATCAGTTGGTTTATTTTGTGATTAGGTCTGATTCTTGGCCAACCTAATACTTGATATGTGTTGAGAAGATAAAATGTGTATTGTGGATGCTAAGCGGATCTATCTTATGTCCATACCGACCTAAACTAAGTGTTGCACAATTGATTTGAATGCGAAGAAGTATTTGGATCAAGTATGAAGCCGACAAGGTGACTTTGAATTAAAATAGGGCTACATATAATAGGGTATATATGTAGGAAATTTTTGAATTGTAGGATGACATGGAATGTAATGAGATGTGTGAAAGATATGATGTTTTGCGAACATGTGAATTTAAATGTGTGAGATCAGAATAAGGGCAGAATTGTTGAGCAGTTGTTAAGCAGAGCAGTACTTTATATTCAAAGCTTCAAAGGAACTAAATTCAACACAATGAAGGTGCAATTTGTATCAATTCACATTTTGGATATAAAGCCATTTATGTTTTGTATCTATTTTTGGCTATGAGCCTTATAAGAACAATGTGTCCTGGTAGTGAGCCCCTGTAATATCTATAATCTAGGGTAAAATTCAAGTTAAGGTAAAATAGCATCAAAACAAAACATATAAAGCCCTAAATCAACAATAGAGCACAATACAACATAAGAAACATAAACACAAAGTAAATATTACCTATACCATGGTTGTTTGACCTCCATTTCCCTTCTCCATTTTTCTTGAATGTACTTGATGCCCTCAAATTTGAGTATGCAATACTAGCCTAATGTCTATAATAGCAAAATATTGAAGATAGTAATTGTCTTACTAACAACATGTACTTGTGCATGAACTAGCTTTTTTTTTAATGACAAGGATAGGTGTCTTTTATAGCAAGAAAAATTGCTTGAGATTTAATGTTAATAAGATATGTCAATCAATGGCCAAGAATGAAAGTTGTAGTATGAAATAGGGTTAGGGAAAAATTAGGGCAATGATAAGAAATGAATGGCTAAGATTGAATTATAAAATAATTCAATCAAGGGTTAAAATTAAATGAGATTTTTCAAGAGATAAGATTGACACAGATAATGAGGTTGGCACAAAAAAAGTTGTAGGAGAGATTCAAATAATTACAAAATTATTTAATTTGAGAGGGAAATCAATAATTAAATAATAAAAGCATTATTTAATTATAAAGGACATGTGACAGGTTGACTTTTTTATTAAATAATAATTTAACTCAAAAGTGGGAGTAAAATCACAAATTAGTAGACAATTAAATAAATAAAATTTATTAAATTTAATGACAGAAGAGGCTAATGAATAATTAAATAATTAAAATAACTATTTAATTATAGCAAAAAGTGATAAATAATTAAATAAATAAAATTTATTTAATTAATCAAAAGAAGAAATAAAAGGATAGAAATGAATTAATTAAATAATTAAAATTATTTAATTAATAGAAGACTTATGACATTAGACAATAATTAAGTAATTAAAATTATTTAATTATTAGGAGAAAGGGGAATCGATGGAGAAAATACAGTTCGCAAGCCTAGGACAATTTTTAGTGTCTACATTTTTCCTCTTTTTGATACAATGCAATTTATCGTGTTGTGTCAAAGAAAATCAGTCAAAACATGCCTTGATGTAAGCAAGGCGGACCTACGCCCCCTAAAAAAAAATTATAATTTTTCAAAAAATTCCAAAAAATTTGAAAATTGTTTTGATAAGTCACCTATGCACCAGGAGGAGGAGGTGATGGGAGAGGCTGAGTGGATCCTCCAAGAGAGGATTTTCATGGGTGTGAATGTGGAGGTGAGACTGGAGGAGGTGCCACTTGGAGGGGGAGATGACACAGTTGATCAGAGGATAGCCGATTTACAAGCATGACTGAATCAAGCCACAACTAGGATTCAAGTATGAGAGGCAGAGGTGGGGGTATTACAAATAGAGAAGGATGTAGTGGTGATTGGGAGATAGTAGGAAGACCAGAGGATCATAAACTTCATCGCTACTTGTAGTGAGATGACAATAGATAGGGCCAGAGAGATTGCCCAGTCTAGTAGGAGAGAGTAGTACTATAGGGATTTGTATGAGGCCTAGGTACCACCTGAGTGGAGAGCACTGAGTGCATCAAAGGCCTTGAGCAGTGGTAGGTCTCATAGCAGATGGTCCCATAGTAGGTCACAAAGTAGTGGAGGTGTGTCTAGACTGACACGGTCAAGGCCATATGATAGGCCATCCTCAAAGCACAGGTCCTCAGGGTCATGACAACGATCACCTTCTGGACAACATGGTAGCTCAAGTTAGAGCATATTTTGACATTGTATCAGGAAACTTTATATTTTTGACCATCTATAGATGTTCAAATTATCCTGATTGATATCGTGTACTCAATCATAGTTCACTAACATCAATTCTTCATGAATCACTTCTTTACTTACCAATTAATTGAATAATCCTTATTTAATTAATTCTTCTATATTCCTCTTTTAATTAAATAAATCAACTTTATTTGATTAAATCATAATTCCTCTTTTAATTAAATAAATCATTTTATTTAATTAAATCCTAATGTTCCTCTTTGATCAAATACATCATTTTATTTAATTAAATCCTAAAGTCACCTCTCTTGATTAAATAAATCAACTTTATTTGATTAAATATAATGTTCTTCATTTAATTGAATAGATCAAATTTATTTAGTTAAATTACTAATCTCTCAAATACCCTCTCATTTGATTTAAATAAATCCAAAAATCTAAATCAAATGTCATATCAACTAATTCCACCTATGTTAATTAAATCCTAATTAACTCATAAGTCTAATCATCAAATCCTATAGCTTTTGCAACTTGCACATATAAATCAATTTATTTGATTTATTAATTTCTCTATGTTCATTCAAATATGGCACCTCTTTGGAATATTCCATCAATTTGAAATCTCCCTCCCAAAGGACTTTGTCCTCCAACATGGCATTTATGGCTCTTACATGTCCTTTTTCTTGAGCCAACTTGGCATTAACTCATCTTACAACTCTTCCTCCACAAGCCATCTTTTGAATTTCAAACTCCACCTATATGCATTAACTTGTGTGCATTGTTCAAAATGTGCTCCACCTCTCTTCAATAGCATGTTGACAAGTGGCACAATTCCATTGGTTCAAGTTTAATCCCACATTCTTCCTATTTCTCATTTCTCCATCCTTCTTTCCTATAAATAGAGGACTTCTCTATTGATTTGGGATCCACAACTTCATGCAAGGTTACTATCTATAGATTTGAGCAAGTTCATCCACCATTTTCATCCAAGTTTTCATAGATTTCACCATCCATAGCTAGGTTATTGACAAATTTCATCAAGGAGCACACAATAATCATCAATTTCATCAAGGAATTGGGAAAGGGCTTCTTTCCACATCAAAGAAGCACTAATTCCCTCATGGGATGTTGGTTTGAGCATTTGAATAAGATTTATTTGTTTTCATTTGATTAACTTTGCTTTGTTTCTTTTTCATTGTGTTTGAATGAATTTCATGGGGATTTTTTGTTATAGACTTGTTTAATGACTAATGTTTGATTGTATGATCATGTTAGAGTAGGTCTAGACCAAGAATTCACATTTTGGCGATAGAAGGAGGGCGAATATTTGAAAATTAACACATATTTTTGTCAAATTCTGTTGTTTTTTCAATTTTTTGTGCTTTCAGGAAATGACGCTGAGAAAGACAAACAATGACGCTATTAGTCCAGCGCCACTATATAGCGACATTTTCTCTACACCAAAACATGACGTTGCATTAATTCTCTTGAGGGCTGGATCTGACAAACTCCAAAGGGCGACACTATGCAATATATCGATGCAATCACAATCCCTATTTTTCCATAGAGTGACACTGACTTCACCAAAGCGACATTGATTTCTCCAAATAGCAACGCCTTCGTGGATTGTGATGTTGGAGTTGGGTAAAAGGTTAACTTTCAAGTTTATTTTAACATGTGCTTCTTTTTTATCACCTTGAATTTGTAACCTATTTGTGGCTCTATTTTTTGTAGATTGACCAGCTTTTGTAGGTGAAGGTGATTAAGAAGGAAAGGAGGAAACAAGGAGAAGGCTTCCTATGTCATTGTCTCATGATTGTAACAAGTTTTTTTAAACACTTTTGGAAAATTTATAATCCCATCTTTAAGTTCTTGTTATCTTCAATTTTTAGGACTCAAATAAATTTTGTTTGGGTTTTAAAAAGAACAATCAAAGGGTTAAAAGAACATTAGGAACTTACTAGATTTGGTTTTTGGTTTTGAGAAGTGAACAAAACAACTCCAAACATTTCATCTTGGTGCTATAAAAAGAACCCATTACTGTTTTTGAAGTCTAAAATGAACATGTCTCTTTATTGTTTTGTAATCTTTTTTACTAACTAATATCATTTAAAAGGCGTATGCACTTCTCTCACGCTTCATGACAATCTTGAGAATCAAAATTATTTTGGTGATATTAGGTTGTCTAAAATATTTCCTCCACATTTCAATTCGGGCTCTTAAAAATTTGAACAAATCTTGCTAGTGTGAGCTAAGTATATTGCATGTGTTATCTCTTTGTTCATGCAAACAAAGATTGATCAAACTACGAATGTACTTACTCACTTTTGTTTACCTTTAGAAGGCCTATCTTGGTGGGAAAAAGTACTCACCCCAAGGGAATAACCCAAGCGATAATGAGCATTAGCCAAGCTCTTCCAAACCGCTATATAAATTTGTGGTTGCGATGAAAATCATAAACAATGGGAAGTGGTGCATGATAACTCTCCCCCAGTATCTTTATGATGTGTAAAGCCCTTATTCTAAGGGTTGGTAGATCTCTCACAAGGATTTTATCATTGGACCCCCTAAACTGCATGCCCTTACTTTGAACCTTTGTTTAGAATCCAAAATCCTAATATTTGTTGGCATCAAGAGGTTGGACCTTTGAAGCCGTCCCACATACTTGTGATTCTTTGTAGAGATGAAAAGTTCATCATGGGAGATTCATGAGAATTGAAGCTTGGCTAACCAATAGAATTGAGTGCCGTGGAGGGGAGCCATTATGGTCGAGCTTCTATTCATCCGCTCTAAATAAGTGCAGCTGGATTTATCCAAGTGGGAATTCAACAAATATTTTCTCTTCCATCCTAATATTGTGCAATTTTGAGTCAATTAAACACATTGTTTGGATCCAAAATCTTGAAAACAAATATTCAACAATGGTCATCAAATTTCAAACCCTTTATTAGAAGCAAATACCTTTGAAGGAATCCAAGTACTACTACTTGTCCCTTGGGATTTCATCCTTGGAGGCTTCTAAGTATTTGGGTTTATATCTCAATTTTCTCTCTAAAGTCAACATTAGGGAACTATTTCCTTGATTCTCTTTATTTCCATATAATGGACTTTGTGGGATGAAAAGGAATTGAGACATAGACATTTAGTTCAAAAGCTAAGCAAGAAAGTGTTTGTGATAAAAAGGACTCATTAAGCAAAGATAAAAGACAAATTGAACCTCACATGCATTTTCTCAAATTATTTCCCGCAAGATCAAAGTTCCAAAACCAAATTCCATCAATCGAAACAAACGTCCTAGTCCAAGGAATCTCAAGAAATGTCAGTTTATGCTTTACGCAGTTAGATAAATATTTCTCTATAACTTTTACAAACGTGCATCAAAGGATAACCCAAACTTGTACTCATTCTATTATTGTCAAAATCCAAGTCTTTTTCAATGTTTTGAGTATCTCACTTTGTAGAGCTAAACAAGTTCTTGGAAGTATACCATGTTCTTCAATACCTAGGTCTTGTAAAAAAAATTCTCTCTAAGTTCACTTAGGATCAAATAAAACACTTTCATCCATCCTCAAACATCAATCAAAACCCATCTCACAAAAAACTCTTAGAAATCTTGAAAAAATCCTTCATACTAGACTTTTGGAAAATCAAATAAAAATCATCTTGTTTGAATAAGTGTGTGTAGATGCATCCTTCTTCATACACTTAGTTAAATTATCATCTTGTGAACAAGTTTATTCCAAGGAAACATCCAACCCCTTGGAGTTTATGAGTTCATTATCAAATCCAATCTAAATCAAACCCAAACCAAATCAAAATAAAAAAATCCAAAAGTCCTAAAATTCTAGTATCTCCTTCAAGGTTCTTAAGAGTTCATCATTCACAATCACCCATCTTTCATTATCTCATCACCATCCTTTCATCCTTAACATCTTAAACTTTCTTTTTGGTACCTAAAGTTTAGATCAATCTAAGGAGTTAGAGTTTCACCTCCCACATTCTTGAAAATTGATCCTTATTTTATGGTCCAAACTAGATCTCAACACAAGAATAATATGGAAACAAACAAAGAAACATCCACTTCAAGTGACTTGAGTCAAACTACACCCGAAATCAACCCCATTAGATCTAGAAATCCCCCACTCAACCTTCCTCAACTTCCATAAGATCTTCAAGAGGTAGGTTGCCAAGTGGAGGATATCACTGAAAATGCCCTAGGGATGACTCAAGATGAAATCATAGAAATGGTCTAAAACTCCAAAAATCACAAAATCGTCAACACAATGATGAGGCTTAATCCTTCACAATACATCTTAGAACTAGTGAAAGAAGGGGCTAAATTCCCTTTTGATTATGATGTAAGCACTATTGTGGAGAAACCTCTTGGTATTATGCTATCAGTCTCATTCACACCTTCCTTCCAAAGCATCATTCAACCTATCCCACAACCAATTTCCTCTCATGCTCCAAGTCAACCCATAGTTACCAAGGGGAGTTCATTGCTTCATGCTCTTCAAACACATCCCCTTGTAAAAAACCAAGACTTGGATGCAAACACCATATTGGGTCAATTTGTCCCTCAAGATCCAAAAAACCCATATGTTTCGCTTGTCTTTCATGACACCAACAATCCATCTGCCTTCTCTACAACACTGACATATTCCCTTAACACACAAGACTCTCTCCCCATGACTTCACAAGGACAAGGGGGATTATTTGTACAAGGGGGAATCTTTGATCCCTCATCATCACTTTCTCAAGGGAATACACCACCCATCTTCCCACCATTTCCCCTTCTACCACTAACATCCATATCAATCCTTGATTTAGGAAAATCCCCTTTACCAATCCTTAATCAACAAAATCAAAATAATCCTCCAATCGCGAATCAAACTAACATACCAAATCCTATTATCATGCCACCGATATCACAACACTAGGTAGGACCAATCCAAACAACACAATCAATCACCACATCATCTAGAACACCCCAAATACCTCAAAACATGGTCTCCCAAGGACCTAGAATATCAATCACACCATCTACCATGCAACCTCCTATCATTAACCCAATAACACCTCAACAACCACCTCAAAAAATCTCATCACAACATCTCATGCCATTCTAAATCGTCCACCACCACCACCAAGACCAAACATGGCAAACCAATATAACATCACACTGCAAGCAACTCAACAAGCCTACCAAAAAGCACTTCAGCAGTTTCAAGCTCAACAAGCCACACAAGTTGCACAACAAGCTACTCAACAAGCATAGGCACAACAAGCCACACAACAAGCTCAAGATTGGCACAAGCCCAATATCAAGCCCAACAAGCACAAGCACAAACACAACAAGCAGCTCAGCAGTAAGCTTTGCAACAGTACCAAGCGCAACAAGAAGCAGCTCAACAACTATCCCAACAACAAGACCAACAACAAGCATTTTTGGCACAATAGCAATTGCAGGCATACCAACAAGAATTGATCGCACAGCAAAGCTTGCAACAACATCCCATAAATATGCAAAACACCCCACCTTCCACTCAAATGATCAAACCACCTCAAAACACATTCATCCCACCACCTGTTCAACAAAATGATGTGATTGCACATATCAAATTGCTCTTGCAACAAGTGTTAGACCTCCAATCTAGGAAAACAATGAAAATTCCAAGCAATTTGTGCCCTTATCCATTCAACAGAAGCATTGCAATGGTATCATTCCCAAAAGGATTTGAAATCCCTAAATTTGGCAAATATCATGGGATGGGTAGTCCTGAAGATCACATCAGGGAATTCTAGGTACATTGTATGGAAGTTGTATATGATGAAAATAACTAATACGACTATTCCCTAAAAGTTTGGTTGGGCCAGCAATGGAATGGTTCTCTCGCCTTCCTCCTAGAATCAAAAAGTTCCAAGAAATTGTGGACGCATTCATACAAAACTACGCATTCAATATAGGCATGGATGTGAGTCTAGAGGAACTATCTGCTCTCAAACAAGCTAAGTGGGAAACACCTGCATCCTTCTTACAATGATGGTGATCTAAGGCCAACGGGAGCAAATGGACCATGCGAGAAGAACAACAAATTTGCACTATCATTTCCAATCTCAAAAAAACCTTTTCCTTCCATCTAAAGATGCAATGCATCACCACATATGACCATTTGATCCCCAAGGTCCTCAACATTGAAAGAGCCCTTATTACATAAGGGGGGACACACACATATCAAGAATATCAACAAAACCACCCATCAACTAGTTACAATGAAAAACCTCGCACATAGGCAAAGAAAAAAAATATCACTAATGATGGTGTGGTTGACACCAAGGTCCTAATCAGTGCCCCAAATAAAAACACACAATCATATCAACAACTACAAGGAAACAATCAAAACAACACACAAGCCAACACAGTATCACAACAACCCAACAATCAAGCAGTTAATAATTTGAATAATCAAGCGGGACCACCCCCATGGAACAAGTATTCCCCTAAACAAAAATACACACCCCTTGGGGAGTCAATCGAATATGTCATGAAAAAATTGGTACAAGAGAATCTCATTAAAATTCCCATTTATGAAAATTATCAAGAGCCCCAAGTAAAACCACCCTGGTATAACGAAAATCACCGTTGCAATTTTCATAAAATCAAGAGACACACTACAATCAGTTGCATGATACTAAAAAACTTGATCGAAGACCTTATCGATGATAGAACCATAAACATTGAACAACCTATAGGAAATCGAGACCTTAAGATATACATGAATTTGATGCCAGATCACAACAAAGGGAACAACCATGGAAAGAAAAAGTATGGAAATGTAAACCATGTTTATGAACATGTTGTTGTGTCCTTAGATGAAAGGGTCACTATTGTTAACATCAAGAGAGCCAAAGCCAATTGTGGAGTTACCACACGTGGTGGAAAGGTTACCATTTATGTACCATCCCCAACAACCTCTAATATAAAATTTGTTCCCAATGGTTATAGTGTCTTGGACTAGCTAAAAATAACCACTGCTCAGATCTCCATCATGGAGTTACTAAAGATTTCACCCGCACATAGGAGGATCCTAGAGGAAGCATTGGCTTCATCTACTATCCACATAGATCTTGATGCAGACTAGTTCTGAGCTATGGTCAGACACATCACCACACCACATCTCCTAATATTTTTTGATCAAGACTTCCCAACTCAACCATCTCATAACCGTGCACCCCATCTTGAATTCCTAGTCCATAAAAATAAATTCAAAAGGGTATTGGTGGATGGGGGTGCAGGTCTAAATATATATTCTCTCAAGCTAATAAAAAATATGGGATTCTTTGAGGACGTCATTGAAAAAGGTAAAGGTATTATAATCAGGGCATATGATGATCAAGAAAGAGTGTCTTAAGGCACTATTCAACTCCCTATAAGAGTAGGGCTAGCCATCATGGAAACCATGTGTCAGGTCCTTGATCTTGATTTACCTTATAATATCCTACTGGGGCATTCATGGATCCATGGGATGCAAGCAATCGTATCCACCTTCCATCAATGTGTCAAGTTTCCCTATCAAAATCAAGAGGTCACAGTCCATGGTGATCTTGAGCCATTTTATTATTGCAAAAACCTGGAAGCCAAGTACTACAAAATACCTCAAGTCCCAAAGAATGATGAAGGCCCTACAACTCCATATGTACACACATCTACCTTAGCCTCCACTTCTGAGACAAAGACACCTGCCATTCCTAAAATCTCTGATATCAAAGTCATTATCCAAGACAATGGGTGTGGGGATTACAAAATAAAGAAGAGTTCCTTCATAATAGGAGAGTTACCTCAATCTCCTAGGTCTTGTGGGCAGCCCCAACCGATTAAACATCAGCCCAAACCTTTCAAGTAGACCCATCTAGATTCAAATGTTGGGGGGACCTAAGTCAGGAAGTGGTAGATGAAAAAGACATATCAAGTCTGTTATACCAAGATGAAAGGCTTGTGCCTGATCTTCCCATGGATGATAATAGCAAAGGACTACAAATGATGCTTGGTATGGGCTATAAAAATTAAAAAAAACTTGGGTAGAATGAAAATGGTTTTCTAGTACCTATCATTCCTAAGAAGTGTATAATAAATCTTGGCCTTGGATGTACTCGTCTGAAAATAACCATACTTGGAAAAAGTTCCCCGGTTAGAAAAGTAAAAGCTCCCCCTTAGTTGTCAATATCCACAGGTTTTCCCTTAGAAAACTATAACTTTGACATAACCGATGTGTGTGATGAGGATCCCATAACTGACCTACCCTTGCTATTCAAGGATTCCTCCCTTCTCATGATTAGTACCCTATCTTTTGATTCAAACAACCAAACCCGTGAGCTAAACTTAGTCTATCCCCAACTCATCGCTTACAACCAACAGGGACCACCAATTTTGGACACATTTGAAAATGATGAGGCTCTCTCAGAATTCATGGGATTGCAAGATACTCTACCATGTGGAGATCACAAGGTTAGGTTCGACATTATGCTAGACACACATGCCTACTATGGGGAAACGATTGAATCCCTCAGTCATAAAAGTGAAAATTTAAGAATAATATTTACATCTTTGAGTGAAAACCACACTATGGCACTCTCTAACCCGAAAATAGTGAAAAAAAAGGATGCATCCAATGGTGAAAACCTCTCATAGGTGCTAGAGGATGAGGGATTCAATCTCCCCCTTAGTGCTATTCATTAGGAGAAGTCAGCAATCTTAGCAGAGAAGTGCAATCCAGTCAAGCCGAGAATAGAAGAAACACCACATATCACCTTTTATGAAAAATCACTTTTAATAGAAGAATAGGAAATCCTAGTTGTATTTCTAAGAGAAAGAAAGGTAAATTTTGCACGTATCTACATCGACATGCCTGGTGTTGATCTAGAAGTTGTGGTTCACCATCTAGTTGTCTATCAAGAAGCAAAACCAGTAAGACAAAACTAAGAAACATGCATCCACAAATAGCATTATTGGTCAAGATGGAATTACAAAAGCTCCTAGATGCTAGTTTCATACAGCCAATTGATTATCCAGAGTGGGTTTCAAATCTTGTACCTATTTCAATGCCCGTTGGGGGCATCCACATCTGCATAGACTTCATAGATTTGAACAAAGCATGTCCCAAAGATGATTTCCCTCTCCCAAACATAGATATGATTGTGGATATGATGGTAGGACATGAAATGCTATCACCAATGGATGAATTCTCAGTGTACAATCAAATCATGATAGCTAAAGATGACCAACACAATATGGCTTTCACTTGTCCATGAGGGACATACTGTTGGAACATGATGCCATTCGGGTAGAAGAATGCAGGAGCTACCTATCAAAGAGCTATGACACTAATATTCCATTATATGATTCACAAAATTGTGCAAGACTATGTGGATGACATATTAGCTAAATCCAAGAAGTGTCAGGATCACATAGCAGCACTAAGCTCCATCTTTGAATGGCTAGAAGAATACAAGGTCAGGCTCAATCCAAAAAAGTGTGTCTTTGGGGTACAATTAGGCAAGTTACTAGGATACATTGCATCTATGAGACAAATCGAGATAGACCCCACCAAAATCAAAGCAATCCTCGAGATGGATGCACCAAGGACATTGAAGCAATTAAGGGGTTTGCAGGGAAGACTCCAATGCATCTGTCAGTTTATAGCACAGTTAGCAAATAAGGCTATCCCATATTCTCATCTACTCCACAAGGGGGTAACATATAAATGGGATGAGAAATGTGATCAGGCTTTCAATAAGATCAAGGAGTACTTGTTCACACCACCAATTCTCATGCCACCAATTCCAGGTAAGCCCTTGATCCTATATATATTAGCAATAGCAGCAGCCCTTAGCACTCTCTTAGCACAACATGATTAAAATAGGAAGGAGAGAGCTATTCACTACATCAATAGAAACATGGTGGGACACAAGCTGAATTACACATCCATTTAGAAGGCTTGCTTAGCAATCGTGTTCACCACACAGAAATTTAGACACTATATGCTAGCACATCAGATAAAACTCATTACCAAGATAAACCCTCTCAAGTATCTGCTTTCTAAAGCAACACTCACAGGGCGAACATCTAAATGGGTTATGATCCTAATAGAACACGACATTGAGTATGTAGAACGAAAGGCCATTAAAGGACAAGTAATTGCAGATCAGCTAGCAAAAGCACCGATATATTTAGAGAACCCAATTGTATCTAAGTTCCTTGATGATTCCATCTTTAACATAAGTGTAGCAGATCATTGGAAAATGTATTTTGATGGATCCTACACATAGCATGGGTTAGGAGTGGGAATATTCTTCATTACACCACAAGGGGATTGCATACTCAAATCATATAAGTTGTCTTTTCCTTGCACAAATAACATTGCAAAATATGAGGCTCTTGTCATAGGGCTTAGAATTGCAGTACAGTGGCAGATCATGGCACTCAAAGTCTGTGGAGATTCGTAGCTAATCATCAACTATGTAAATGATGAATACCAAATGAAGGATGAAAAGTTGACCCCATACAAGAAAGTGGTGGAAATCCTCAAATAATTCTTCATTGACATCACATTTGAGAAAATACCAAGAGAAAATAACAAAGCAATAGATGTTATGGAAACAATCAGATCATTATTGGATATCCCACGCAACGTCCCTAAGCAAGAATTCCTTATAGAGCAACTTCTCATACCAGCATTCGAGGTACCAGAGTATGAATTTGTGTGTGAAATCGTTGGTCCTGATGATCCCTAGTATCATGATATATACACCTACTTGAGAATAGGAGTACTCCCGGTTGATATAACCCAAAACCTTAAAAGAACATTTGTCAAGAAGTCATCCCGCTTTGTTATCCTAGGAGACATCCTATACCGTAGGAGCATTGAAGGAACCCATTTACGATGCCTAAATGTTGAGGAAGCTTTGACTACTTTACCGAGGTACATAATGGAATTTTTGGGTCACAT
Source organism: Sequoia sempervirens (assembly GCA_007258455.2). NCBI lineage: Eukaryota > Viridiplantae > Streptophyta > Pinopsida > Cupressales > Cupressaceae > Sequoia > Sequoia sempervirens. The sequence goes on along the minus strand of VDFB02368673.1, from coordinate 256,013 downwards.
TCGAGTGGTATGACCTTGGAAAAGAAACTGCTAAGGACTGGGTACTATTGGTCTATGATGGAAAAAGAAGCTCACGACTATGTCTGAAGATTTTTGTAGTTTCAACAGCATGGGGATCTCATCCATGCACCATCTTAGGAGCTCCACCCAATCATTACACCTTGGCCCTTTTCACAATGGGGGCTCGATCTCATCGAAAAAATCACACCCACCTCATCCAGTGGACATAAGTTCATCATCACCCCCACGGAGTACTTCACGAAGTGGGTAGAAGCCATTCCCATGACCTATATCATAGGAAAGTAGATTTCCAAATTCATCCTGAACTACCTAATTTGACACTACAGTGTCCCTCAAGCCATTATTTCAGATAATGGGACACCTTTCAAAAACTAGGATGTTCGAGACCTATGCCAAAATTTCAATAGCCAACATCACTTTTCCACTCCATATTACACCCAAGGTAACGGTCAAGCAGAAGCTACCAATAAGACCATCTCAAAAATCCTAAAGAAAACAGTCAATGATGCTAATCGTGACTGGCACCTAAAGTTGAATCCCGCCTTATGGGCCTGCTGAACAAGTATCTGCACACCAATAGGTGCAACCCCTTTCTCCCTAGTCTACAGATTGGAATCCATCCTTCCCATTGAGATTGAGTTGACATCCTTCCCATTGAGATTGAGCTCCCATCCTTAAGAATATCATTGCAAAATCTCATCACAAATGAAGAATATCGAGTGTCACAGTTGAACGAGCTGAAACTACTAGATGAGCAGCACATGGATGCCTTAAACCATTTCTAGGACTACCAAAATTGTCTCACGAAAAGTTATAACAAGAAGATCAGCAGTTAGACCTTTCAAATCAGAGAGCTTGTATTGAAGGACAATCAAAAAAATGTACCAAATCTAGACAGCAAGGGAAAGTTTGAACCCAATTAGTTGGGACCCTTCATCATCATAGTGAGCTACAAATTAGGAGAATATTAGTTATCCACACCAAAAGGTGAACCTCTACAAGAGCCTATGAATAGCTCCCATCTCAAAAAAAAATTATGCCTAAAATTTCAAAGGTGTAAGTCCAAAAATCCAAAAAAATAAAAAAAAGGATTGAAAACAGTAAAGAAAAAAAATCATCCTCTAGTGAAAACCACTTTGGTGGCGCTTTGTGCAAGTACCTTGGTGAAAACTTGGCAAACAAGCACCCTATGTAAACAAGCACTTTCCATCCACCATGATCTCTATGGCTTGTTCTACATCAGAAATCCATCACGCTTCCATATCTCCATCCATCACTCATTCGCGTTTGCATCATAGTTTGATCTTGTGTTTGTATCATGATCTCTCCTAGTACTACTCTGCCCATTCCCAAGGTTAGTTTGTCCTACCTATATCAGAGTAGTATATTGCATCATGCTAGGGGCATGTTCTTATACCTACGTTGGATTGGATTCATGTATATTCTTGAAATCTTTCTTAAAACTAGAAAATCAAAAAACATTTATAAAATCAAAAAATCCAAAAACATTCAAAAAATTAAAAAATCCAAAAACATTCAAAACATGTCAAAAATCCAAAAAATAGGTCAAAATTTTTAAAAAATAAAAAACATATTCATCTTGTCAAACTATGGGTTTTTGAGCTTTGAACGTAAGAAAGGCCATCATGGATGTGCCCCTGAGACACTTAGGTCAATCCTTTAGGAGTTTGTCATAATAAAATGGCAATCCATTTGTTCATATCTCATCAATAAACAAGTTTGTGTCAGTCGAACTACGTGTTCTTTGCATGTATAACATAAGAAAGGCTAATCTTTGATCAGCCCCCAAGGCCCCTAAGATAGGTCTTTAGGTTAGGTTCCTAGTCAAAATCTCATAAAACACCAAAATATTGGAAAATTTGAAAATCAAAGCATTTGTAAAACATCTCAAAAAATACCAAAAACAACCTCAAAACATTTCAAAACACCAAAAACATCCAAATATCTGAAAAAATAAATTAAAAAATCCATTTGTCCCATCTCGCTTTCACCTGCAATAAACATCCACTCATAATAAATCATCGTCACCCTCAACCTTTGGTGCGACAATCAGAAACAAGTCTAGTAGGTTACAAGTGGAAACTCAAACATCAAAGTCTCAAGTCTAGGTTAGTAGGTAAACAAGTTGGTTAACTCTTGGTATTAATAGCCCATCATCCAGTCAATCTCACAATCATCTGATAACATCATGTCTTAGGATGCATCCTTCCTATGATGGACATCAACATCAAGCATCACCGTATTCTAGTCTTGGCTAGAGGTATGAAGAGCATTAGCTTGTTTATTTACTTGATCTTTGTCTTTTAACTTATTTTATTGCACACATTCCAATGACCTCTCAATGATGTCCAAACAAAGGGATTTAGAGATAAAGGAATGGGGCAGCGATCATTATCTTTTTTCTATTGTGCTTGTTAGATATTCTTGTAATATAACTTTGGTCATGCTTACTTTGTTTGGTCTATAGGGAGGGTGTTTTAGGTGTCTTGTTGACCACATAGGAAGGCTTGACTTTCTATGTTTTGGTCTGAGATGTTTGGAATATCTAAACTGCATTTTAAATAAGGTTTCATATGCCAAGTGTGAACATAAATACTCCTATATGATTGTCGATTCAAAGTCCATCACACTAGACACAACGCCATCCTGTTTATTTATACCTTGATGCATCATTCCTATGTGTGTTATCAAACATAAGGTAAGTAAGCCCTTCTAAAAAACCCAAATCCTGATAAGCAATACATCATCCCATCATCATTATTTCTAATAAAGTATTGTATATCATGGACTTGTTGGATCCTCTTGTCATCATCTCATTTCTTCTTTCTTCTCTCCACACTAACATGGTATCATGATAGTTAATAAAAACATCACCAATCGATCCATCCTGCATCCATAAACCATCAGTATGTTGTATATCATTCATATCATATATAATAGGAAACATTGATCTTTTCACATGCATTGCATTTCCATCATTTGCATCATAATATAGAATGGTTATTCTAAGAATCTCATGAATCATACATTTGCATCCATTGCATAATCATATAGGCATCATCATAACATCCATACATGCATCATCATAGAAAAGATATTGAAAAAGAAAAAAAACAATATAATAACATCCCATACATCTCATAATCATAATGCATCACATCATCCATTAGGGGCATAAGATAGATTTGTTAGTCTAAGAATATTAAAAATCATTTGAATATCATAAACATTTGCATCCATACTCCACACATCATTATCATAAAAGTGCATAGAAATAATACAAAAAAGAAATGCATCCATAACATCCATGAACATCTACATAATCATACATCGCATCATATCATATAGAATCACATCGCATAAAGGATATCAAATACATCCATCCATAAAGCATAAATAAAGTAGACACATCGCATAATAAATCGATCATATCATATCAAAAAAAAGTATCACTGTCATGGTACAAATCAGAGTCATGTGTATGTATATCAGTCAAGATACAATGCCCACAGGGCTATCAAAAATGGAGCCTGTGGATCTCAAAAAGAATTGAATGTTTCTGATCAAAAACTATGTGTGGTAGCTAGCCCTGATGGCTGCTCCCCTCACCTGGATGCCTCTCTAGCTAGTCCTCTACCTGTCTCATCCTTGTCTGTTGGGAATAATCTGGCACCCAAGTAGCCAAAGGTATAGCCTTTCGATAATTAAATATATAATAGTCGGCCTCTCGAATGGCATCGTGGTACATCCGCGCAAGTATTTTCCTCCCTTGGGACAAAGCATCCATGCTCTCTAGTTGTTTCCTCTGGCTGACCTCCTTGGCCAGCTGCAACTCTATCACTTGCCTCTGCTAGCGCTTCTAATCTCTCTCTGTGGTGATGGCCTGGACCTACTATCTAGCCTGGTCCCTCTCTATTGTAATAGTTTGTAGTTTTTCCTATAGCCCCTGAATCTACCTCTATAACTGTTGTATCTAGGAATCTTGTGGGTCTGGCTGCAGTGGTTGAGGTGGTTGTGGGGGCTGTTGGCCTCTTGTTGATCTCTCGGGGCATCCCTCTACCAGTCCCTCTAGCCCCTCTACTGATCTAGCTAGTGGGGAGGTGGCCCACCTCCTCCAGGTGCTCCAAGAACCTATCTTGCCTATGCCCTCCTGGTTGTCCTACCTTAGGATCTCCATGGAAGTGCTACCCCTAGAACTGTAAGCTACAATGGGGGTTTAAACCAATCATCATAGGCACGTGCAGTTCCCAAATCTACCTACCCCTACACATAGGCCCATGGCCTACCTAGTAATTTTCTAAAGCTATCAACTGCATCGAACGTTGAGAATGTTCATCCCCATGTAGTCTCTCTAGATGTTTGGGAAAAGATGGTCACATACTAATCATCAGGCCAGTCTTGAACATCTATGAACTGTCAGGCTACCCTATTGGGTAGGTAGTGCTCCATCATAGTGTGCTCGCACCCCTACATCAATTGATCATGTCAGGCATAGAAAAATTGCTACGTGTCATTGTACCAGGTAGGCATATGTAACCAGGGCGTCCAGGTAAATATAGTCATCTCATCTATAACTCTATGCCAATGATTTAGACCTAGTCGTCTTGTGTGTCTCAAGGTAATTCCACCCCTGTACCTCTAAACTATCGGATCATCAGGCTCTACATCGACCATAGTGACCATCGGTCGAAGAACAACAATGTGCTCCCAAGCCCAAATATGTAATAATGTCACATTGGTGCCAATCACTCGGCTATCGTAGTAGGAAAAATCATGCAAATCATGGTATAATGAGGCCAACATCACTGGTCCCCAAGCAAAGAAGGTCCTCCTGTGCAACATACTCTCCCAGGCCAGGCCCCATCCCAAGCTGAAGTATCGACCTCGCCGATCTAGAGCCACTAGCCTGCATATAATCACAACAACGATCAGCCTAAAAATTGACACCTGACCTTTGTAGTAATCCAAATCAAGCTGACCCTCAAAAAGTGTGAGCTCCTCGACCTCTAGGACCTCAAAGCATGTGTCACCACTACCATCTGTGTCATAAATAACTCATTCGTCATGAATTGGCAGCCGCAAAATGCACCAAACATCCCCCAATGTAACAGTAGTCTTTCCAGTGGGAAGGTGAAAGGATGAGGTCTCGTTATGCCACCTCTCAGCCAACACTGTCATCATCACTAGGTAGGTCCTGACGGTGGGAGCATAAGTGACGTACCAGAGGACGATCTCCCCTAAGTGCTCCTATCGTAACTCGTGCAAACTACTCGATCTGCTCAACACCGAGGGTCGATGCTCGTGTGAAAACACAGGCTCTCTATCCTCCTGCACTCATGAAGCCACAGTGTCAAAAATTGTAAAATAAAATTTGACCCTGTTTGGAGTATTTGACACAAGAACAACAAATGTGTCACTATTTGCAAAGGCGTCACCATTTGAAAACTCCAAATAGTGATATTAGACCCTTTCAAAATACAAACCAAGTTGTGGCGTTGCTATTTACACTCACGGGCCACTTTGACCTAGAAACCCTACACCTAAACTAGAATGCGGCATCACCATTTGTAGTTTGAAACCCTAAAGCCAAATTGTGATGTGCATCACAATTCACAATAGTGGTGTTATTTGAGCCTTAGTGTCACCGATTTTGTACTTTTAGCATCGCCATATAGCGACATTGGACACTTTGACCTTTCAAAATGTAATAAATTCACTTAAAAATCAAATGACAAGGTCGGGTTAGGATCACATATCGTTGGTCCTATGCCTAGAGGTCTCTAGTACATCCAGACTCGCTCGAAAATGTGTTGGGGAAGCACTCTTTGTGCCATTCTGCAGGAGGGTCAGAGCTCAAAATAATGGAATTCTCAAGGTGTGAATGCAAAAATGAATGGAAAGTGACCCCTACAAGGCTATTTATGCATGAAAATTAGGGTTTTTTGCCCTAATTTAGCTGTCAAACTAGGCTTTTGTGCCTCCGACATCATTTTTCCCAACCAAAGCTCATTTCAAATCATTTTTTTCGTGTTTTGGCATATTTTCAGCATCTTGGAGCCTTTCTGGAACCATCGGGCAGCTTGTCCTCTTTTTTTGAGAAATCCCCAAAAATCCAAATTTTCATTCGATCTCTCGAGGGGGCAGTATACCAATGTAATTCTTCTCACTAGGGCATCAATAGGGCATCCGAAAAAAAAAAAATTGATATCGGCAAGATTATTCATTCAACCAATGCAGCAAGTACATTGCTTCAAAGAGGGGCAAAATGTAGACGTTCAAATTATCCTGATTGATATCATGCTTCAATGAAGGGTTGAGATTTAATGTCAATAAGATATGTCAATCAATGGCCAAGAATGAAAGTTGTAGTATGAAATAAGGTTAGGGAAAAATTAGGGCAATGATAAGAAATGAATGGCTAAGATTGAATTATAAAATAATTCAATCAAAGGTTAAAATTAAATGAGATTTTTCAAGAGATAAGATTGACACAGATAATGAGGTTGGCACAAAAAAAGAAGTCATAGGAGAGATTCAAATAATTAAAAAATTATTTAATTTGAGAGGGAAATCAATAATTAAATAATAAAAGCATTATTTAATTACAGAGGACATGTGACAGGTTGACTTTTTTATTAAATAATAATTTAATTCAAAAGTGGGAGGAAAATCATAAATTAGTAGACAATTAAATAAATAAAATTTATTTAATTTAATGATAGAAGAGGCTAATGAATCATTAAATAATTAAAATAACTATTTAATTATAGCAAAAAGTGATAAATAAATAAATAAATAAAATTTATTTAATTAATCAAAAAAAGAAATAAAAGGATAGAAATGAATTAATTAAATAACTAAAATTATTTAATTAATAGAAGACTTATGACATTAGACAATAATTAAGTAATTAAAATTATTTAATTATTAGGAGAAAGGGGAATCGATGGAGAAAATACAGTTCACTGGCCTAGGACAATTTTTAGTGTCTAAATTTTTCCCCTCTTTGATACAATGCAATTTATCACGTTGTGTCAAAGAAATTTAGTCAAAACATGCCCTAATGTAAGCAGGGTGGACCTATGCCCCCTCAAAAAAAATTTACAAATTTTCAAAAAAAATTAGAAAATTTGAAAATTGTTCTAATAAGTCACCTATGAACTAGGAGGAGGTGATGGTTGAGGTTGAACAGATCCTCCAAGAGAGGATTGTCATGGGATTGGATGTGGAGGTGGGACTGGAGGAGGTGCCACTCGGAGGGGGAGATGACATAGTTGATCAGAGGATAGTTGATTTACAAGCACAACCAAATCAAGCCACAACTAGGATTCAAGTATTGGTGGCAGAGGTGGGGGAATTACAAATAGAGAGGGATGCTTTGGTGATTGGGAGATAGTAGGAAGAACAGCGGATCATAAACTTCATCGCTACTTGCAATGAGATGAAGATAGATATGACAAGAGAGATTGCCAGGTCCAGTAGGAGAGAGTAGTACTATAGGGATTTGTATGAGGCCTAGGTACCACCTGAGTGGAGAGCACCGAGTACATCAAAGGCCTTGAGCAATGGTAGGTCTCATAGCACATAGTCCCATAGTAGGTCACAGAGTAGTGGAGGTGTTTCTAGATTGACACGGTCAGGGCCATATGATAGGCCATCCTCAAAGCACAAGTCCTCAAGGTTACGACAACAATCACCTTCTGGGGAGCATGGTAGCTCAAGTTAGAGCATATTTTGACATTATATCAGGACACTTTATATTTTTGACCATCTGTAGACATTCAAATTATCTTGATTGATATAGTACACTCGATCCTGGTTCACTAACATCAATTCTTCCTAAATCACTTCTTTACTAACCAATTAATTGAATAATCCTTATTTAATTAATTCTTCAAGATTCCTCTTTTAATTAAATAAATCAACTTTATTTGATTAAATCATAATTCCTCTTTTAATTAAATAAATCATTTTATTTAATTAAATCCTAATGTTCCTCTTTGATCAAATACATCATTTTATTTAATTAAATCCTAAAGTCACCTCTCCTAATAAAATAAATCAACTTTATTTGATTAAATCTAACATTCTTCATTTAATTGAATAAATCAAATTTATTTAGTTAAATTACTATTCTCTCAAATACCCTCTCATTTGATTTAAATAAATCCAAAATTCTAAATCAAATGTCATATCAACTAATTCCACCTAAGTTAATTAAATCCTAATTAACTCCTAATTATAATCCTGAAGTCCTCTAGCTTTTGCAACTTGCACATATAAATCAATTTATTTGATTTATTAATTCCTCTATTTTCATTCAAATATGGCATCTCTTTGGAATATTCCATCAATTTGAAATCTCCCTCCCAAAGGACTTTGTCCTCCAACATGGCATTTGTGGCTCTTACATGTCATTTTTCTTGAGCCAACTTGGAATTAACTCATCTTACAACTCTTCCTCCACAAGCCATCTTTTGAATTTCAAACTCCACCAATATGCATTAACTTGCACATTGTTCAAAATGTGCTCCACCTCTCTTCAATAGCATGTTGACAAGTGGTACAATGCCATTGGTTCAAGTTTAATCCCACATTCTTCCTATTTCTCATTTCTCCATCCTTCTTTCCTATAAATAGAGGACTTCTCTATTGATTTGGGATCCACAACTTCATGCAAGGTTACTATCTACAAATTTGAGCAAGATCATCCACCATTTTCATCCAAGTTTTCATAGATTTCACCATCCATAGCTAGGTTATTGACAATTTCATCAAGGAGCACACAATAATCATCAAGTTCATAAAGGAATTGGGAAGGGGCTTCTTTCCACATCAAAGAAGCACCAATTCCCCCATGGGATGTTGGTTTGAGCATTTGAATAAGATTTATTAGCTTTCATTTGATTAACTTTGCTTTGTTTCTTGTTCATTGTGTTTGAATGAATTTCATGGGGAATTTTTGTTATAGACTTGTTTAATGACTAATGTTTGATTGTTTGATCATGTTAGAGTAGGTCTAGACCAAGCATTCACACCATCAAGCCTGCAAGTTCCATTTTTTGGATATATATGATACATCTTGACATTGTACTGTGACACATTTTGAGCAATATATATGATATGATTTTAGTGACGAGTTATATGATATGCATTCCTATGTTATGATGTTATGATGCTAAATGTTAGTGCAATATGATGGATGAGCAATTTATATGTATATATGATATATATATGCTAGATGAATGGATGTTAATGTGATGATGCCTCATGGATGCAATGCGATGATTACTTATGAATTTCATAGATATGTCTTATGATTGATGTTTAATGGATTATGGATGCAAAATTATATGATGATGATGTTATTATGATATGTGATGCGAATATGAATGTAATGTTATGCAATATTTAGATAATGCAAATTTGATGTATTGTATGATAACGGATTATGATTACAATGTGATGTGAATGTAATGACATGCTAATATGTAATTAACTAAGGATATTGTGTCATGAAATTATAGTGCCATATGGATGAAATCTATGTTTTTTATATTTTCTCATGCAATATACATAAACTTATATGATGATGCCTATTATGTTAATGATATTGATAATTCTTCCTAACATGATTATGTATGCAGGATATTTTTGTGTGTTATAGGATGCTGTCAAGATGCGGATAGAAGAAATGTCAGGGTGGAAGATATGGATGTTAGCATGGCATTAATTGAGACAATTTAAAAGATGAATAATTTTTTATGCAAGGATTTTCATTAATCATCATTGGGTGGTAAAATGTGACAAGTGGAAAACAAACAACATGGTATGATATATACCAAGGTGTGTAAGATCATCCACTTGCAAGAAGAGATAGTCGTAGACAAGGAATGTCCTAATTCATACTAAGGGAAAAGTTTCCCCAATCTTTTTGTCAAGAAAATCTGCAAACAACAGTCAAAGAAAAAGATGTCATGAGACATCATCACTCCTTTAAATCCTTTATGGGACATCCTTGAGGTAACTAATAACATAACTAAAAAGACAAATAAAAAAGATAGGAAAAAATAGCCCAACAAAGTTAACAACCATTCGGAGCGTTTGCCAATAATTTTTTGCCAATATTTAATTGATTAGGTTACTGACAAGTTGATTTTTTGACAAGGCTTGGTTTTAGGAGAGGAAACATGTTGTATAAGATGTCAAGTTTGGTTTCAATCATGTGACCACCTATACAAGGAAATGACAAAAGAATGAAAATGTCTGATTGAAAGGAAGGATACATCTTGTATAAGATAAATTTTTGACTGATTTGATGTTTGACTGTTTTAAAAAATTTCTAATTTGACTTGAAAACTAGTTGGCTTGCTTGTATTATTGATTCATGATTTATGATAAAGCTTTGATGATCACTTGTGTCTAACTTGACAATGTTTGATTTATTATGACCTACTCAACAAACCCTAAAGGACTGACCTAGGTGGCCTCGAGGGATCATCATTAGATGGCCTTGCCTATGCAACAATGTGTAGAGACCTCGTAGTTCGACATGACATGACTTTGTTTTATTGATAAAGGACTGAATCATGATTTGAATTTTATTCGACAAACCCTAAAGGAATAACCTAGTGCCTCAGGGGCTCATCGATAGATGCCCTTGACTACGTTAGACACATAAAGGCATCATAGTTTGAATGGACTTAGACTGACATGACTAACCTTGACTTTGTTTTTTGGGATTTTTGAAAGTTATTTGGATGTTTTTGGATTTTTACATGTTTTTATTTTTTTTCATATTTTTTAGGAATATTTGATTTTTTTGTCTTTTTGTGAATATTTGATTTTTTTGTCTTTTTTGGGATAGTGACCTCCAACAACAAGTGTAGGATCCAATGAATACATAGGTCAATTGTTTTCTCCCAGTTGGGTATAATACCAATTTATTAGGAGTGGAATGAGATAGGTTTCATGGCGAGTAGAGATGGAAGGCAAAAAGGCGCATAATTTCAATCGTTCTAGGTTATGGAAAGGACAACAAAGCATTATTATGGATGACAAGGAAAGGGAAAAGTATGGATTGGTAACGAATGAAAGGGAAATCCAAATGGAATGATGGTAGATGACGGAGCAAAGATCAACTACACATGGTGCATGTTTGCGAGGTTTTCCTCATGGTACTTATCCAAAGCGCCACCAAAGTGGTTTTCACTATTAGATGGATTATTTCTCTTTACTATTTTTTTTTTATTTATTTTTTAAATTTTTTAGGTTATGACATGGCTCTCTGAAGCTAAGTGTAGAACTGATAAGCCCCTAATCCATAGACTGTCGTGACAATGTGTTGACCTTGTTTGGATGACCATGTTGGATGAAAGGACCTGATCTGGATGAGGAGTGCAAGTGGAAAGTATCAAGGACAATAGATGTGGAAGAAGAAAGAGGCTATGATATGATCCTTAATGTGCACACTATGTGGGCCATCAGGCTTTAGACGAAAAGGAGATTGGGTGACCAATGAGCACGAGTATGTGAAGGGGTCGTCGTCAAGGGGTCGTCGTCAAAGGTCCATTGAAAAAAATCGCTAATGGAGGTGGAATGATATGACGGATGTGTGAATATGGACGAATTGAATGGAGTGTTTGTTTGTCATTTTTCCTTGATAGATTCCCCCAATGATTTTTGATGGAGAGGCATACTTGGAGATCGACTTTTGCTTAATTTACTTTTTGACTTGTCCTCTAGCTTTTGGTTTTGGCTAGACGACTTGTTTTGATCTTCTTTTCTTTTCATTATGTCTTTTGATTTGTGATCTACTTTTAAACAGGGAATTTTCATCCTTGATTCTTGAGATTTACCCTTGTTATTTTCTTGAGATATGACTAGTTAATCAATTTCTATGAGGCAGTTGGACATGAGGGAGATGGTTGAGGTGGATGGAGTGACATGAATGTTAGGTAGATGAAGAAGAGTGGTGATGCAATCAATGGAGTCTTTGGGACTATCCTTTTTGGTATTGTTAACACCAAAGGAGGCTTGCACATCCTTAATGGTTTGGCAAGATGACTTAGTAGAGGCAACAGTAGGGGTACATACCCTAGCCTAGGATGGTGAGAATGGATAGGTGACAATTCAATAGATAGAATGATGGAGAAGGAGTCATGAGATGGAGATGGATGATCTTGAATGACAAAGACAAAGGTGTCGTCAGGATCCCAAAAAGTCTCAATCCAAGCATAGTCATTTGTTCGTGTACCTTTTGAAGCATCTTGAAATCATTTTTGGAGGTATGAACACCTTTAGCATTATTATCATTGTCGCATGTAGGTGAACTATCCATACGGTATTCTCCACATCCCATGTCATGGACTTGGACCTTAGTATTTGATGGTGTGGTAAATCAGGTGGATGACTTAGTTAATGAAGATTGATCAATGTAATGTGACGAGGTGGAAGGTGAAGCTTCCTTATTGACAGGCACTTAAAATTGAGTAGCCCCTCTTAGATTGATGCAATATTGAAAGGGATCAAGATCGCTAGCGACTGTAATTTTAGTGCCTTCATGGGGATACTTGAGGCATTGACGGTATGTAGATGGTACTACTTCCATGGCATGGATCCATGTTTAGCCGAGGAGAAAATTATATGGAAGGTCTAGGTCCAAGACTTGGAATGTGGTGTCCATGACAATGAGTTCAACTCTGATTGGTAGTGTTATAACACCCTTGGAAGAAAATTCTATATTGTCATAGGCTTTGATAACAATAATCTTTGTTGTGTCTACACATGCTTTAGAGAATCCTAATACCTTAACCAATTTGAAGGTGCAGATTTGTAACCCTACTCCATCGTCTACCAAGACTCGTCTGAATTTTTGTTTATGGATGAAGACTTCAAGGTGTAAGTGGTCATTATGATTGGTCTTTTGGGTTGAATAATCATGGTCGGAGAAGGTGAAATGATGAGTATTAGCCATGTATCCCACCATCTCCTAGAAATGATTGACATCAAGGTCAATGGGAACAAGAGTATCTTGTAAAGCTTTGTCAAGAATGGCCTTGTGCTTGGGTGATATATGCAACAACTCAAGGATGGAGATTTATGCGGGTGTTTTCCCCAAATGGTCTAGTAAGTTATATTGATATTTTTGGTGTTGCTTTGGGGGAGAACCTTGTATAGTCACTTTGGTTTGATAGGTATTTATGGAACATTCCAGCAACTTCTTGATGGTGATGGTATTGACATAATCATCTGCGGCTCAAATGTGGTGGATGGTAGTGTAGTCATATTTGGAATTGGTATAGTTGGTAGAATTATTGGCCTTAGAACTTGAATTGGATGCCTTTCCTTTTCCATGGTAATTCAATGGATCCACAAAGACTTTATGGTCACTGTTAGAGGTCTTTTGTTGTCCATCAACTTCTATGATACCATTTTCCATGAGGTCCTGGATGATGTTTTTTGATTGTATGCATGATGAAGTGGAATGTCCTTTAGTGTGGTGATAGTCACAAAAGGCATTATCATCCCACCATGAAGGTTTGAATTTCCCTAGATCATATGGCTTTACCTCAGTAAATTTAATGACCTTAGACTACAAGAGTTGTTTGAGGACTAATTCAATAGGCTCTCCTAAGGGAGTATACTTGTGTCTTGTAGGAAATTGTCTTTGTGGTCTTTGTCCTGGAGTGTTTTGAAGGGAATTCATTGTTTGGTCAAGGACATGTGGTGGGTTTCTTGGTCTATTAGATCCTTTAAGTTTGAGTGTAGGACTAGTCTGTATTTCCTTTGCATCGACCACTCCATCATTGGTGGCATTTTGTTGTGGGCCCAATATTTGTTCTTGTCATTGGAAATGTTTTTGGAATTTTGTGTCTTGTTGTAGGTCTTGAGTTCCCCTTTGGTGATGAGGGAATTTTCTAGGATGGTGCCTTTTTCTACAAGGCTGGTGAATGTTGTGCAACAATGGGCTTGCAATTGAAATTTGAGGTCTATTATCAAATTTTTGATGAACATGATAATCTTTTTTATTTTTTAGGAATGTTAACAGGACAATGGCTAGCCAAGCTCCTCCATCTTTGGAAGAACATTATAAATGATTCACCATCTTCTTATTTTGTGTGACATAAGGTAGCAATGGTAATGTCATTCTCAATGTTAAAGGAAAAGTGGGTGATAAACTTGTCAGCTAGTTCATCCCAAGATTGAATGCTTGTAGGTAGGTGGGAGAACCATTCTAATGCTTTTCCTATGAGACTCCTAGGAAATAGTCTCATTAGATGTCTATTCAGAAGCAATGTCAATCAATGTTGTGTGGAATTATCTCACATGCTCAATGGGATTTCCTTTTCCTCTATATTTGGGTAATTGTGGTATTACATAATGAGGAGGAAAAGGAGGCATGTATAATGTCCCATCAAATGGGTATGGACATAAATTTTGTGTAGAGTAAGTATTTTTGTTTGATAACATCATGTTTTCCACTTGTTTTTGCAAGGCTATCATTTGATTCTCTAGGACATCATATGGTGTGAGTGATGTGTCTATGGAATTGTTGACTGCATTGTGGTAAGGACCCATGTTCATATTTCTCAATCCAATGTTTTGGTTTGATGTATTGGTGCTGACATGTGGTGTGCTTGGAATGTTTTGATTTGGGATGTTATGGGTATATGAAGGGGTTTGATTTTGGACATGTGGTGTGAAATTTTGATTTGGTATGTGTGAGGTGAAATTTTGAGTTGGGATTTGAGGAATGTGAGTAATGTGTGAGGTGTTGGTATTGGATTGCATTTGGAATTGATTAGGAATGTGTTGACCTTAGGTACTTTGGTTACCATATTGTGTGAAGGGGCCTAGTGTGTTTTGTTGAGGAATGTTTGCACTAGGACCTTGGGAACTGTTGGTGTTCAATGTGTTTGTTGGTTTCTTAGGTCCACGAACATGAACCCTTGTTCTCTTATTCTTGCCAAAAGGATTTGATGAGGAGGAACCCATAGAATGAGATATTCCAAATAGATTGAATGTGGTGCTAAAAGGTTGTGACATTGATCATGTCATGGATTGTGTCATGGGTTGTGTCAATGATTGTTTCATTGGTTTTGTTCCAAATAAGGATGTATGGATTGTGGTGGAGTCTTGTGTAAATATCCCTAAAGGCATGGAAACATTCATTTGTGGGATGCAACCTTTAGAGGTAGATGTTTCATGTCCTTGAATTTGTTTGTTTGGTGGTGATTATGGCCAAAGTGTATTAACATCAAATCCATGGGGTATTTATACTCCAATATGTAAAAGTTTTACTAAAAATATTTGGGGGTCTTGTGCCACTATTTCATCTACTAACCATGCCACACTAGGATTTTGGGAAACTTCTTCAACGTCTTCCTTAGTCAATAGTGTTTGGATGTCTATGTTGGATGTTGTGGATATGTTGTTGATATTTGGTTGTCATTGATGTCAACACTATTAGAATTTGGTGTATTGAAGGTTGTATATGTCGAGGATATTGAGAAAATTGTAAAAGGAAGTGTTACAGGTTCCCAGTGGAACTGCGTAGGTCATGAAGGCATCTTGTTCTGTACATTGAAGATCAATTGTTGTGGACTAAAGGGTTTATGTTTGACAGTATCTAGATCATCTACCAGAATTTTTAGAGGTCCGCGTGAATATTTGATTGTGTTGTGGTTTGATAGTATTTTTGTGGTCTCTGTCAGTGTTCCTAAGTGAAGTTTGTGTGATTTTGGTAATTCTAGTTTTTGTTTATGTTTCTTTTTTGTTTCTTGGTGTTCTTGGATGTTTCTAGATCATACTCTATCTTTGTGGTACATCCACATTGATCGGTGTGCTCATGGTCAAATTTTTTTTTTCTGTATGTTTGGTTTCTCATGTTCTTGGCCGACATGATGGGTGTAACATGTGGTGTATTTCCGAGGTGAAATTAATTGAATTCTTTTTGTGTTGGATTTGTTAATTTGGGTCTCCACTATGTTGTGGCCGACCTTGGTGGATTCGCATTAAAAATTTAATTGTAAATTTGGGCTGACATTGTAAACATGTTTTATTTTTCTGGCCGACTAAGTTGTTGATGTAATCTCTTGTTGTGGATATATAAGAGCGATTGTTTCATCATTGTAAAGTGTGATTTGTGTGCTCCCATGTGTGTATGTGTGAATATCATTTGATTGTAGAGTAGAGTGTGAAGAAGACTGAGCGAAGTGTGAAGAATTTTGAGTGAAGAGTGAAGAAGGTTTTTTTGTGCTTAACTAGAACTGTAATAAGGCTTGTGTAGAAGCTATTTTTTTAGTTCACAATTTGGATAGTTTTAATCCAAAACTTTCTTTGGACAGTGAGTCCTCTTTTGTATTTGAGCAATGAGCTCTAGGAAGTGTGTTTGAATGCATGTGCATTGCCATTATTTCTCATTATACTTTTAATAGGGTATAATATTGTGGACCAACCTCCACCATGGTTTTTCCCCTAACAGGGTTTCCACGTAAAAAAAATCTTGGTGTTCTCTATCTCTTTGAAGTGTTAATTGTTTTTGGTTAATTGCTTATTCATTAGATCTAAGACTAAGTTAAGTAAAGTTTGAAAATTTTAAATTTTTGTGACAACTGATTCACCCCCCCTCTCAATTGGTTGTCCTTGTTTTTCCAACAATTGGTATCAGAGCAGGTTCCTCTGAAGAAGCCTAAAAGCTTGAGGTGATCTGAGATGGAAACATACAAGAAGGACAATCCTATATTTGATGGAACTAACTACTCGCTATGGAAAGTTAGGATGGAATGTCACCTAAGGTGTATTGGTGAAGCCTTATGGAAGATTACAAAAGATTCATATGTTATTCCTCAGAATGGTCCCTCCACTACTGATGAGATCAAAGAAGCTGAAAATAATATCAAGGTTATTGAAGCTTTGGTGCATGCTCTGACAGATTCGAAGATGGTAAATGTGATAGGTCTATAGATAGCTCATGAGATTTGGAAAAATCTGGAAACTTTGTATGAAGGAGATGCACAGGTGAAGATGGCTAAGCTATAGAGTTTGAAAGGAAAGTATGAGAATTTGAAGATGGGTGAAGCTGAAAATATCACTTCTTTTATGCAAAGAGTAAATGAAATAGTGATGGGTATTAGATGTGCCAGTGGTTCTCTGGATGAGGATGAAATTGTGGCTAAGACACTTAGATCCTTTCCTCCCTCCTACAAAGTGAAGGCTCATGCTATTGAAGAGCTCAAATCAGTAATAAAGATGACAAGAGACACGCTAGTTGGTAAGCTTGCTGCTTTTGAATTAAGTGAATTTGGTGAATTTGTTTCGAAGACTAAATCTGCATTCAAGGCTACTGCATCTGGAAGTAACAAGCAAAGATATGGTGTGGGAGAATGTTCCAAAAAGATATCCAAGTATGATGAAGAACTGAAACAACTTGAAGATAAAGAAGGAGAGGTAGAAGAATTGGAAGCACTAATTGTAAAGAAAGAATGAAGAGGAAAAGGTAAGTATGAAGGAGTGTTGCCTATTAAATGTTTTTCTTGCAGTAAAATAGGTCATTTTGGATCAAGATGTCTTGAAAGAGTTCCTAGATCTAAGCCTAGCAAGTCTACATTCTAAAATAAATGTTACTTTGTTGAAGAAGGAGTGACTGATGATGAGTCTAATAAAGATAATGGAAATGAAGATGAATGGGTTTTCATTGCTACCATTGAAAATAGTTTTGTGGCTACTAAATATGCTAAAGATGAGAAAGCTCTTGCAGCCCGAATTGAAGAAAAGGATGAGTGGGTTATTGAAAATGGATGCTCACATCATATGACTGGTGATAAAAACAAATTTGTAAGTCTAGATAAGTATGATGGTGGTGTTGTAAGATTTGGAGACAACAATGCTGGTGTGATTCGTGGCAGAGGTTCTATTTGTCTTGGTGGTAAGCATAACACTAATGATGTTCTTTATGTTGAAGGTCTGAAGCACAATCTTTTGAGTGTTGGACAGATGGTGGAAAAAGGCTATGATCTACAATTCAAAGATGGAAGATGCAGGATACGTGGAAGTTCTGGCAATATGATTGCTACAAGTAGAAAGACAGAAGGTAATATTTTTCACTTGAATACTGCTAGTGAAAGTTGTTTAATTGCTCAAGTAGATGAAATCTAGTTGTGGCATAGGAGGTTGTGTCATGTGAATTTTGATAACATTGTCAAGGTAAGTTCAACTAAAGCAATAAGAGATCTACCTAAGTTAGTGAAGCCTGCTAACACAATTTGTAAGGAGTGTCAGATGGGTAAACAGACTAGAGTCTCCTTCCAAAGCAAATAGTTTCATTCAAATGATTTGTTGGAGCTGGTACATACTGATCTATGTGGTCACTCTAGAGTCAGAAGTATTCATGGAGAAAGGTATTTTATGTTGATTATTGATGATTATTGTAGAATGATATGGGTTTCTTTCTTAAGAGAAAAATGTGAAGCACTGGAAAAGTTCAAAAGTTTTAATGCTATGGCAGAGAATGAGAAAGGTCTAAAAATAAAATGCCTGAGATTTGACAGAGGTGGTGAGTTCACCTCCAGGGAGTTCAACTATTTTTGTGAAGAACATGGAATTAGAAGATAGTTATTTGCTCCCTGAACCCCTCAACAGAATGGAGTTGTAGAGAGAAAGAATAGAATAATTTTGGATGCTACTAGAACAATGATGATAGAAGGAAATGTGCCCCATATCTATTGGAGTGAAGTTGTAAGCATTGTTGTGTATACCTTAAACTAGGTAAATGTTAATAGTAATTCTGGTAAGACCCCTTTTGAGCTATGGTTTGGTTATAAGCCTACTAGTAAATATTTCAAGATATTTGGAAGAAAATGTTATATCAAGAGAGATGATGACATAGGAAAGTTTGATGCAAGAAGTGATGAAGGAATATTTTTAGGTTACTCTACTAAAATCAAGGCTTACCGGTTCTATAACAGAAGACTGAGAAAGATGGTTGAGAGTGCAAATGTTAGAGTTAATGAGGACTTTTCCAAATCATCTAGATATTATGGTTATGATTTAAATGAAGACAATACAAGCCAAGGGAAGAATTCTCAAATACAGAACCAACTTCAGATTATTCCATATGTTCCAGTAAAGCAACCTCAATTCGTTCTGGTAAATCAAGTAAGTCAGGAAGCACAGACAAGTGCAAGTGCAGAAGAAAAATCAGAAGAACCAGAAGCTCTTGAAAGTCCCAAAACTCCCAAGGTATGTAAAGATAAATTATTTTGAAAATAAAATTATAGGAGATAAGAGTAAAGGTGTACAAACTAGAAGAAGGATTACAAAAGAGTATTGCTTGATTTCCAAGATTGAACCTAAAGATGTCTCTGAAGCCTACCAAGATCAACACTGGATGGAAGCTATGAAGGAAGAGCTAACACAGATTGAAAAGAATGACACGTGGACACTGGTTCCCAGACCTAAAGACAAAAATGTGATTGGTACTAAATGGGTGTTTCGGAACAAGTTGAATGAACAAGGTGAAGTGGTCTGGACTAAAGCAAGACTGGTATGTAAAGGGTATTCTCAAATGGAAGGTGTTGATTTTGAAGAAACTTTTTCCCCTATTGCCAGAATTGAAGATGTTAGATTATTTCTTGCTTATGTTGCATATAAGAACTATAAAGTCTATAAAATGGATGTGAAGTCAACATTTCTGAATAGAGAACTGGAAGAAGAGGTATACATTGAACAGATGGATGGATTTCAGCTGACTTACAAGGAAGATATGGTTTTCCACTTGAAGAAAGCTCTATATGGACTTAAGCAAGCCCCTAGAGCCTGGTATGCTAGATTGGAAAAATACTTACTGAAGCTTGGATTCAATAGAGGTACTACTGATAGCAACTTATATTTCAAATTGGATCATGATAAAGAGTTAATTATAGAATTTTTTGTTGATGACATCATTTTTGGAGGAGATGATAATCTATGTATGAAGTTTTCTGATGAGATGAAGGGTGAATTTGAGATGAGTATGATTGGAGAGATGAAGTTATTTCTAGGATTGCAAGTTACCCAATTAGACAAGGGAATTTTCATATCTCATTCCAAATATGCGAGAGAGCTACTGAAGAAATTTGGGATGGAAGAATCAAAGCCTATTGGTACTCCCATGGTGACCGGATGCAAGTGAACATAGAATGATCATTCTCCTAAGGTGAATCAAACTAGATACAGGTCAATGATCAGTGGATTTCTCTATTTAACCCAGACTAGACCGGCTATTATGAATGTTGTATGTATGGTTGCTAGATTCTAGGCTGATCCAAAAGAGTGTCATGTGACTGTTGTTAAGAGAATCTTCAGATATTTGAAAGGAACAGTTGACTTTGGACTTTGGTATCCAAAGGATGATGATCTCACTTTGAGTGCATATACTGATGCGGATTGGGTTGGAGATGTAGATGACAGGAAAAGTACTAGCGGTTGTGCTTTCTTCCTAGGGAAGAAGCTGGTGTCCTGGTTGAGCAAAAATAAGAATTCCATTTCTCTATCTACTGCTAAAGTAGAATATATTGTTGTTGAAAATAACTGTACTCAAGTGATGTGGATGAAACAAATGTTGAAAGATATCAGGGTGATATATGAAGAGCCTATTGCCATATACTGTGACAATTCAAATACAATAAATATTTCAAGGAATTTGGTGCTACACTCTAAGACTAAACATATATCAATCAAGTTTCACTTCTTGAGGGAGAAAGTGAATGAGAAAGAAGTCAGATTGGAGTATGTGCCTACCAAAGAATAGATTGCAGACATCTTTACTAAGCCATTTCTGAAGGATACTTTTGAGTATCTCAGAGGAATGCTAGGGGTGATTACCCCTCCTGATAAGAACTAAAAGATGCATTTACTTGCATCAATCCATCAGCTTCATTGCTATATTCTGATCTAGATTGATGTTTTCATGGCTACTACTCAGGGGGAGTAGTTAGATGTGCAGATATGTGGTTCAGAGCATGTATATGGAAAGGTCATGGTTACCTTTCCCATTGATGTCAAATGGGGAGAAGTGCAATGTGAAAAATCTTCTGAGGAGAAGATCCTTGTGGGAGAAGAGTAGTTGAGAAGAAGAGTTAGAATCTAAGGAGAAGAAAATGTGTTGGGTTGATGGTATTTTTCACATTATGTGTTGCCATCAATGCCAAAGGGGGAGATTGTTGGATGTTGTGGATGTATTGTTGATATGTGGTTGTCATTGATGTCAACACTATTAGCATTTGGTGTATTGAAGGTTGTATATGTCGAGGATATTGACAAATGTGTAAAAGGAAGTGTTCCAGGTTCCCAGTGGAACTACGTAGGTCATGAAGGCGTCTTCTTATGTATGTTGAAGATTAGTTGTTGTGGAATAAAGGGTTTATGTTTGAGAGTATCTAGATCATCTACCAAAATATTCAGAGGTCTATGTGAAGATTTGATCGTGTTGTGGTCTAACAATATTTATGTGGTCTCTTTCAGTGTTCCTGAGTGAAGTTTGTGTGATTCTAGTAATTCTAGTTGTTGTGGATGTTTCTCTATTGTTTTTTAGTGTTCTTGGATGTTTCTAGATCGTTCTCTATCTTTGTGGTACATCCACATTGATCGGTGTGCTTGTGGTCTAAGATTTTTTCTGTGTATGTTCGATTTCTCATGTTCTTGGCTGACATGATGGGTGTAACATGTGGTGGATGTTCAAGGTGAGATTAATTGAAGTCTTTTTGTGTTGGAGTTGTTAATTTGGGTCTCCAATATGTTTTGGTTGACCTTGGTCGATTCGCATTAAAAATTTAATTATAAATTTGGGTCGACATTGTAAACATGTTTTATTTTTTTGGCCAACTAAGTTGTTGATGTAATCTCTTGTTGTGGATATATAAGAGCGATTGTTTCATCGGTGTAAAGTGAGCTCGATGTGCTCCCATGTGTGTATGTGTGAATATCATTCGATTGTAGAGTAGAGTGTGAAGAAGACTGAGCGAAGTGTGAAGAAGTTTGAGTGAAGAGTGAAGAAGGTTTTTTTTTGCTTAATTGGAACTATAATCAGGCTTGTGTAGAAGCTATTTTCTCAGTTCACAATTTGGATGGTTTTAATGCAAACCTTTCTTTGGATAGTGAGTCCTCTTTTGTATTTGAGCAGTGAGCTCTAGGCAGTGTGCCTGAATGCATGTACATTCCCATTATTTCTCATTATACTTTTAATAGGGTATAATATTGTGGACTAACCTCCACCGTGGTTTTTCCCCTAACAAGGTTTCCATGCAAATAAAATCTTGGGGTTCTCTATCTCTCTGATGTGTTAATTGTTTTTGGTTAATTGCTTATTCATCAGATCTGATACCAAGTTAAGTAAATTTTGAAAAGTTTAAATTTTTGTGACAACTAATTCACCCCCCCTCTCAGTTGTAGGTCCTTGTTTTTCCAACAATCTAGTTTCGTGATGCTTGTAAAAGGATTTTAGTTTTGTGTGTTTGATGACTCATTGGAAGAAAATCCAAATCTTGTTTTGCTAGTGGGGTTGAAGATGTCATCCTCATTAGTGAAGTCTATTTCCTTTCTTTTTGTTTGTGCTCTTGTTTCGACCATAAAAGACTTGCAAAAGGGAGGGTGAATGTGATATGATGTCTAAGGTATTACAATGCAAAGGTATGACTATGACTAAGGTTATGCAACTATGTTTTTGGATTTTTCAAGCTATAAATGGTATGCCAAACGATGATAAACCAATATTTAGAGTCAAAGTGACAATAGTCAAGATGTCAATAGGATAATGTCACAATTAGGTCAAAAAATCTATGGTATTTCTAAAGTATGCAACTATTTTTTTTATCTTTCAAGATATTAGGGAAGTCTAATCATGATACCAAGATAAAGAGTCAAAGTAACAATAGTCCATATTTCAATAGGATAATTAATACTAAGGTATGCAAGATGACTATGTTTTTTTGGATTTTTCAAGGTATAAAGGATATCTAATGATGATACCAAGATAAAGAGTCAAAGTGACAATAGTCAATATTTCAATAAGATAATGTCACAATGAGGTCAAAATCTATGGTATATTTAAGACTAAGGTACATGCAAGATGTTATGCAAATGTGAAATGATGATGAAGAGGGGAATGGTAGTATGACCTTAAATGATGACTAAGGTTATCACAACTAAGCACCTTATGGTAATCCTAAGGAAAGGTCACTAACCAAACTAAGATAGCTAAGGTGACAAATCTGATTTATCAAGACCTCAAAGATGACAAAGACTGAAATGATGATAAGTTGACAAGGTGATCTTAAACTAGCCTTGTATAAAGATCCAACCAAGATGAAAAAGAACTAAATTTATTGAAAGGATAAGGTCAAGATAAATCTGATTGTGTGACTATGGATTGCTCTAAAGTCTGAATCCAAAGCCAAATTCTACAACAAGGTGTATGCAAGCTAAGAGATGATCTAAAGTTTGACCTATGGAAAATGCAACTAATGCAAAGATGAAGCAATGGATGGAATGGCAGGCCTAACAATTTTCAAGTCTATTGATCAAATGACAAGATTGTACTCAGGAATTGATCAAAAAGTGGATTGTTCCAATTTTCCCTAAAAATTTCAACAACTAGCAATTGCATCATTTTGAGTATCAGATGCGGTGTTTTGGGAATCAATTGTGGTCTTCTAGTTTTAGTAGTTATAATTTTCAACTTGTTTTGTCCATGAGTAGACTCAATTTTGATCTATTTTTTCTGAATTCTGAATGGAAAACATTGTAAATAGTGAAAACAATTGGGGCTTGTCTGAATGTCAAAAGGTGTGTTCACAATGTGTATATTCGGAGGTTATTCACCTCAAATTTACATGGGTCAAGCATAAATCGAATACAAATCACACACATAAAAACACTTATCTATCCCTAAGGTCAATGTCCAATGGCAACACTCTTAGACCCACTCTAGGAATCTCCTTTGACGTAAGGGAGGGACACCCTTTCGGGTTATGTATCACCTTTTATCTACGAAAGTGGATGGATAGAGGCCTCTTGGAATGGAAGGATGACCCAATCACTCTCTCTATGGAAATTTACAAGTTTGAACAAGTAACTTATTCTAAGCTAGGGATTCCTGTCTCACTCAAGGGAGCCAAATGTTGGGTGTAAGAATCTTGAGGGTGCGGTGCTACACCCTTGCACTAAGACCATCACCAAAACTCAATCAAAAGGGTGGATTCTAACTAGTTTGGTTATTAGTCACAACTCGAGGACATGCCACCTTGCGAGCAGCTAGAAAACCACTTAATACTTTAACCACTCCTACTAGTGGCACTTATATGCAAAGGTACCTCCTCATTCTAAATAGCATTATATGTTAAAGGCCTACATAGTATGAGGACTTGAAATTTCATCTTATCCTTTTATATATCGGCCCAAGGGAAAAAATGGTGGGAGTCACCAAGGAGTTCTTTATATGAATGTGTCTCACTTAGTAGGCCCCTTTAAGGATAAAACAAAAGAAAGATAACTATATTGGTTTTGATCTCCAAGATCACTCAATGGTGTGAGGAGAGAGCATAAATAATACACTTGACTCACACTCACATGGTGCTCATTAACCTTAATAAAACCAAATGTGTGGGTGATAATGAAAATGTTAAGAGATTTTTTTGATTCTCAAGATCACCAAATGGTGTGAGAGAAGAGCATACACACCTCACAACAAAATGCAAAACCACAAGACAATGAAGATAAAGGTTTATTTTAGGTCCCTAAATCAAAATGTGAGAAAAGACACTTGATGCAAAGTTGTTAATTTGAAATCCAATGAGTGTAGAATGCAAGGTTAATTTTAAGCCCAAATGAATGTGATATGCAAGTTGTAAATTTTAAGCCAAATGAGTGAATATGCAAGTAGTATTCATTTTAAGCCCATGAGTGAGATCATGCAAGTTGTAAATTTTAACCAAATGAGTGTAAATGCAAGGTTAATTTTAAGTCAAAATGAGTGGAATAACTAAATGAAATTGAAAAATGAGACAAGATAAACAAGTTAGTAAAATCAAATGAGAATGCCTCCTTTCTACATATGCCACATGCTCCAAATCAGATATCAGTACCGAAAAAATCCTAAACTACTGAATGCAAAAGATTAGAATTGGAAATTCCTAATAAAATACAAGATTCTAGAAAACAAGCAATTACATCACTGTAAATAACATTTGCGGCTCATGTGCTTTTGATAGTTTCAATGTAGCAGCTGGTGACTGTAGTTTCTAGAATGTCGACTACATCATCTAAATGTGGTGAAGTTTGTATCAATTGCATCAAAGCCCTCAACAATTGTGGCGAATAGACCTAGAGCTGCAAAAACACAAAAATCTGACCAATCTCAAAAAAACCAAAATTAATGTGATGCAATAACAATCTTAGATGATAAATTTTGAAACCAGTAACCAAAAACCAGAGAAAAATCTAAAAATGGATGCAAACAAATGATGTTCTTGAGCTTGAACAGTTGCGGTGAATCCCTAATCAATTGTATCACACGAACCTATACTTGCACAACACATTAAAATGCAACTGATTTCAAGAAATCCAGATACTAGTATGATGCAATACTGATGTTAGATGACAAAAATAAAAACCAAAAATAATAGAAAAAAATTGAAAATAAGTGCAACCCAAATGATGCTTTTGAATTTTGAACAGTTGCAACTTTCCAGATGGTGATTGTAGTGATCTAGCTTTTGCAATTGCATCGTTTGAGCTTATGATTGTGGTGCACACATAAAAAATTTAAAATTTCTAAAAAAATCTGCAAGATCTGGTTAGCTTCACGTCGGGTTCACCAATGTAATCTAGGGTAAATTTTAGGTTAAGGTAAAATAACAAAAAAACTAAAACTATAAAGACCTAAATCAACAATAGAGAACAACCCAACATAAGAAACATAAACACAAAGTAAATATTACATTTGCCATGGTTGCTTGACCTCCATTTCCCTTCTCTATTTTTCTTGAATGTACTTGGATCCCTCATATTTGAGTATGCAATAGTAGCCTAATGTCTATGATAGCAAAATATTGAAGATAGTAATTGTCTTACTAACAACATGTACTTGTGCATGAACTAGCTTTTTTTTTAAATGACAAGGATAGGTGTCTTTTATAGAAAGGAAAATTTCAATGAAGGGTTGAGATTTAATGCCAATAAGATATGTCAATCAATGGCCAAGAATGAAAGTTATGTATGAAATAGGGTTAGGACAAAATTAGGGCAATGATAAGAAATGAATGGCTAATATTGAATTATAAAATAATTCAATCAAGGGCTGAAATTAAATGAGATGTCAAGAGATAAGATTGACATAGATAATGAGGTTGGCACAAAAATAGAGGTTGTAAGAGAGATTCAAATAATTATAAAATTATTTAATTTGAGAGGGAAATGAATAATTAAATAATAAAAGCATTATTTAATTATAGAGGGCATGTGATAGGTTGACTTTTTCATTAAATAATAATTTGATTCAAAAGTGGGAAGAAAATGACAAATTAGTAGACAATTAAATAAATAAAATTTATTTAATTAAATGACAAAAAAGGCTAATGAATAATTAAATAATTAAAATAACTATTTATTTATAGTAGAAAGTGATAAATAATTAAATAAATAAAATTTATTTAATTAATCAAAAGAGGAAATAAAAGGTTAGAAATGAATTACTTAAATAATTAAAATTATTTAATTAATAGAAGACGTATGACATTAGACAATAATTAAGTAATTAAAATTATTTAATTATTAAGAGTGAAAGGGGAATCAATGGAGAAAATAAAGTTTGGTGGCCTAGGACAATTTTTAGTGTCTACAATATCTTATAACTGGTTCTAATATGTTATGAGCTAATCCTTACCATGATTTTTCCCTTTTGGGGTTTTCCACATAAAAATCTTGGTGTTCATGTGTTAGGTGATCTTGTGATTCCTTTCATGGTTTAATTCATAATTGCAGTTAGATATGTTTTGATTATTGGATGGATTATGATTAAATAGTTTAATAGAATACTTATTTACACCCCCCCCCTCGGTGTTCAACAAGTTACACTCAAAATTTTAAGATGCAATGAAAACAAGAGTGGTAGTGCTTTGAATCTACTTTCTAAACTACTTTTTTGAAAATGGTAAATATTAAGGGGTTCAAAAAGGGGGGCCACACAAATTGGTCCCGTATTTTCAAAAAAACATAACATAGCGTCTAGTGTGGCCCCCCTAAAATGTTAAAAAAAATTCAGTATTTCAAAAATTACTTCAATGAGAAATTTTCTAACACCATGCAGTTCATCCCAAATTTTTTGGCTAATTTTTTAATGAATATATAATTTTTACTAATTTTCAAAGTGGACACATCTTCAAAAATAGAAATTTGAGTGTGCTCCCCCCTAAAGTTTTGAAAACTGATCAAAAAAAAAAAATTGAATATGTGTAGAATGGAGTCTAGTTTCTAAAAATTTAATTTATTTGAAATTTTGATGAATAGTTAAAAAATAAAGTGAAAAATACCAAATGTTGGTTTTTAATAAAAATTAGATACACAAACAAAAGAAATTAAAGATGAAAACCTTAACATACTCAAAATGTGAAAAAAAAATTACATGTTTAGATAGCTAAGAGAGAGCTTAACATTACCATGGTGTTTTTTTTTACTTGACTTTGAAACACATGCAAACCTGATGGGGTCAAGACTATTTTAAATTTTTCACAATCTAGAAAAACATGTTTTTGGACATTAGAAAGTCACACCAAGCCTTTAGGTTGGAATCCCAAGGAAAATCCAAGCCAAAGTCTTGTAAATTTCCAAATCAAGACAAAACATGAGTGTGTTATAATGTGCTCGTGTTATTTGAATGATTTGATAAAATATGAGAATGTTATATGAATACTTTCACAAAATGCAAGTGCATTATAACACGTTCATGTTTTGTATTGTAGTGAAAAAAAATTCTCTTTACTTTTTATTCCTCTTTCTCTTTCTCATTGTCATTTAGCAAAACCATATAATGAAATAAGCATTTACATATGGACATTTACTTTCTTCTACTTTAAGTTATATTTCATATATATAGTTTTAGGATATTTGAGAGTGGTTTTTGACCTCTAGGAGTTATAATGCAAATTTTAGTTTTTGGAATATCTTATAATTTTTCAAACTTAGTCAAATTTTAGTAATCAACATGTCAAACTTTAGTAATCAGGATGTTAAATTTCAGTAATCGATAACTTGTATCATCTTCTCTCTCTCTATCTCACTCATTATGTATCCCTTATACTATATACCTTTATCTCTCTCATTATCTCCATCCCTTTATTTGACTATCTTTCCCTTGATCTCAAGAACTACCTCTCTACTTATTTGTCCTTCTCTCACTCTCTCTACTCTCTATCTCACCTCTCTCACTCCCTCTTCTCCCTCCCTCCTCTCCCCACTCTCTCTACTCATATCTATCTGACCTCTCTCTCCCTCCCTACTTATCCCTCCCTCCTACCCCTCTCTCTCCTTCCCTCACTCTCTATCCATCTCTACCTCTCCCTCCCTCCTCTCTCAATCTCCCCACCTTCATCCTTCTCCCTCTCTCTCTATGCCATCTTTCTCGCTCACTCCCTCCTTCCCTCTCTCTCTCTCCCTTTTTTTCTCCTATTTTATCTCTACCCTCTCTCTATTGCTAGGGAGAGAGGAAGGGAGGAATGGAGAAGTAGGTAGAGAGATGGAGAGGAGAGATAGAAAGAAGGAAGAGGGACAAAGAGGTAGAGAGAGAGAAAGAGTGAGAGGTGGGTAGATAGAGGGAGGAAGAGGAGTGATAGAGAGTAGAGAGGGAGAGGTAGGGAGGGAGATATATGTGTGTGCAAGAGAGAGAGAGGTATGGATTGATGGAGGGAGAGGTAGGTAGAGAGAGGGTAGAGAGAAGAGAAGGAAGGAGGAAGGGATGGAGAGAGAGGTGAGAGAGAGAGAGGTAGGGAATGATGGATGAATATGTAGGTAGAGAGAGGGATTGGTGAGATAGAGAGAAGTAGAGAGGGATGGAGAGGTATGGAGGGAGAGAGAGGGAGGTGAGAGAGAGGTGAGATAGAGAGAAATACCGAGAGATAGAGATATATGGATGAAGAGGTAGGTAGAGAGAGGGATTGGAGAGATAGAGATAAGTAGAGAGGGAAGGAGAGAGGGGGTAGGTGTGGAGGGAGAGAGAGGGTGGTGAGAAAGAGGTGAGAGATAGAGAGAGGGGAGATAGAGAGAAGTAGAGAGAGATGGATGAAGAGGTAGGTAGAGAGAGGGATTGGGGAGATAGAGATAAGTAGAGAGGGAAGGAGAGAGGGGGATAGGTGTGGAGGTAGAGAGAGAGGGTGGTGAGAAAGAGGTGAGAGAGAGAGGAAAGGAGGGAGGGAGAGAGAGAATGGAGGGATGGAGATAGAGGAAAAGAGGGAGGGAGGGAGTGAGAGAGAGATAAGTGAGAGAGAGAGAGAGAGAAATGAGATAGAGAGAAGTAGAGAGAGAGGAGGGGGATAGAGATAAGTAGAGAGGGAAGGAGGGAGGGAGAGAAAGAGATAGAGATAAGTAGAGAGGGAAGGAGGGAGGGAGAGAGGGAGATAGAGATAAGTAGAGAGGGAAGGAAAGAGAGGGAGGGAGATAGAGATAAGTAGAGAGGGAGGGAGGGAGGGAGGGAGGGGGAGAGAGAGAGAGAGAGAGAGAGAGAGAGAGAGAGGGATGGATAGGTGGAGAGGTAGTTCTTGAGCTTAAGGGAGAGAGTCAAATAAAGGGATGGAGATAGTGAGAGAGAGGTCTAGATCATAAGTGATAAAC
The DNA here is from genome assembly GCA_007258455.2 of Sequoia sempervirens. Taxonomy (NCBI): domain Eukaryota; kingdom Viridiplantae; phylum Streptophyta; class Pinopsida; order Cupressales; family Cupressaceae; genus Sequoia; species Sequoia sempervirens. The sequence goes on along the minus strand of VDFB02368673.1, from coordinate 226,112 downwards.
AATGAGTGAGATAGAAAGATAGACAGATAAAGAGAGAAAGATGATACAAGTTGTTGATTACTAAAATTTATCCTCCTAATTACTAGAATTTGACATGCCGATTATTGAAATTTGATTGTCTAAACAATTATAAGATCTTCCAAAAACTATATTTTTCCTTATAACTCCTAGAGATCTAAAAGCACTTTCAAACATCCTAAAACTATATACATGAAATATAACTTAAAGTATAAGAAAGTAAATGTCCATATGTAAATTTCATTGAACGACAAGCAGAAAGAGAAAGAGGAAGAAAAAACAAAGAGATTTTTTCAATGCAAGACAAAATGTGAGTGCATTATAGCGCATTCCCATTTTGTGAAATTCAAACCATAACGCGAGAATTCTATAATGCACTTGCATTATGGCTTGGTAAAGACCGATCCTAGGATTGATCACTACCAACCCATAATACAAGCACATTTTATTATAACGTGCTCAGGTTTTCTCTATTTTGGGACCAAAAAGTGGAGTGGCCACTTTTTGTCCCCCCATCCTTGTGCACTTACCATTATCACTTTTTTATCATTTAGCCTCTTCCTGAAGAAGGGTTTAATCTCTCTTTTATATCATCATAGCTATTGTGAAGGTAGAAATACCAAAACGGGGTTTTACTTAGGCAAGCCTCTATATAGCACAACCCTTCCCCCTCTTTCATGTGTGCAAGTTACATATTTGAAGTGAATTGGAGAAGGACTGAATATCTAATTACTTATTCAATCATTCAAGTCCTACAAGCCAAAAAATTAGGAAAAGTGGATTTTATTAGTGACAGACGAAGTTCTGATAGTGAGCCTAGAGAAGAACCCATAGATAGGGAGCAAAAAGAGATTGAAATTTCATCTTGAGATAGAGAATAATGACCCTTAAAATATTTCTTCCTATCATTAATAATAATGCACAATTGATTAACTTTCCTTATGTTATAGACACATGCACAAGCACTTAAAGAATCATGAGGTTAGAGTGCTTGCATCTAACATACTTCAGCATAAATAATCATCATCTTCTACATCTTCCTATGCTTCAAAGTTTCAAAATTCAAATATTTTTCAAGGGGTAATGATCCTAGGGAGACAAAATAAAACCTTCATCAACTATTCAATGCTTATAAACTCTTTCTTTAAAAAAAATGCTCCTTGAAAATTTAAAAAATTACAAGAACCTTTAGACGGTATGATTAAAAATTTAATGAGCTCAAAATTGATTATCCTTCCTCATATTCAAAGATTAGATCCTAGTAAAGTATTGTAGGATTATCTTCCAAATAGCTAATTAGCATTCTAAAACCATAAGCATGTCATTGAAAATTTAAATCCTCTAGTTTTGTTTTGATATTTTTAGACCTTGCTTGACTACTAGAAAGGCTAAAGGATAGATACCTACAAAAGGGTTGATTTTGTAGACACGTAAATTATACTGATTGATATCGTGCACTTGATCCTGATTTATTAACACTAGTTCTCCCTAAATCATCTCTCTACTAACTATTTAATCGAATAATCTTTATTTGATTAAATTCATCATCATCTTCTTTTAATTAAATAAATCATTTTATTTAATTAAGTTATAAAGTCATCTCCCTTTAATTAAATAAATTAACCTTTATTTGATTAAGTCTAACATCATCCCCTTTAATTAAATGAATCAAAATTTATTTAATTAAATCTAATATTCATATTCCTCTCATTTTGATTTAAATAAATCCAAAAATCTAAGTCAAAGTGTCAAATCAAGCTAATCTCCATCTAAGTTAATCAAATCTTGATTAACACTAGCTCTAATCCATCAAATCCTCCAGATTTTGCAACTTGTGCAAGTAAATCAATTTAATTGATTTATAAATTCATCTATTTTCATTCAAAATGGCATCAAGTTGGAATATTCTTCAAATTTTAATTCTCCCTCCCAAAGGTCTTATCCTCCAACTTCGCATTTATTCCTCTTCCAAGTATTTTTTCTTGAGCCAAGTGGCATTAACTCCTCTTCCACATCTCCCTCCATAAGCCATCTTTCAAATTTCAAATATCCACCTAATAGCATTTATTTGCACATTCATCAAAATGTGCTCCACCTCCTTCCACTAGCATGTTGACAAGTGGCACAATGCCATTGGCTTATGTTTAGTCCCACATTCATCATTTTTGCTCATTCCTCCATCCTTCTTCCCTATAAATGGAGAGCTCTCATATTGATTTTAGATCCAAAAATTTATGCAAAAGTCATTATCCACGGGTTTTGAGAAAATTCATCAACACTTCATCCAAGTTTTCATAGTTTTTCATCACCATAGCTAGGTTATTGCAAATTTCATTAAGGAGCACCATTGTTCATCATCAAAGCTTACAACGAATTTGAAAAGGGATATTTTCCAAATCAAAATAGCACCAATTCCCCCATGGGATTGAGAGTTTGAGTGTTTGAGCAAGATTAGATAGCTTTCATTTGGTTTAATTTGTTTTGTTTCTTGTTCTTGACATTTGAATGAATTGCATGGGGAATGTTAGTCTAGATTTGTATAATTGACTAACATTATGTTGTCTTCTCATGTTTGTGCAGGTCTAGATCTACCATTCATAGATTCAAATTAAAACACACTTTTTATCTTTCCCTTTACACCCAAAAACTTGCTTGTGGGTGGGACAATTAAAATTTTGATTTTTTTCTTATATAGCCTTAAGCCATGTGCTAGAAGAAGGGATGACATCAAAAATAGAAAATAAAGGTAGAAATTCTAGATAAAAAGAGATATAGTCATGTGGACAAAAGAAGAAGTCAACAATAAGGAGGTAGAGAATAAAATAAGGGAACTTCTATAAAAAAGGGTAGTTAGAAGCATGTAAAGGGGTGGATATTAAATGAAAGAATAGATCACTTGGAAGGGAGGAAGCAAAACTAAGAAGGCATGTGAGGGAGAATGTCCAAATAGAGGAACATGCAAACTTTTAATTTTTTAATTATTTATCTTTTTATAGTATGGAATATTCAAGGGGCCTCAAGGAAGAGATAAGATCATTTAGGTTAGATATCAATGTATCCTAGTGTTGGGTGTTCAAACCAATGAGTATAGAAAGAGAAAACTTGAGAGAAAGGATAAGCGGATTTTTGGGGAGAAATAAGAGGTTTTTAGTAGACTAGTAGAATTTTTTCTTCCTTTCAAGAGCCTAACACACATTAGGAAAGGTGCACCTACTAATGAAGGACTATAAATTTATGCCAAAAATTGGGGAATTTGACCCTTTATTTTTATCAGATAAGACTAAAGTAAATGTATAGGTTTATTTTCTATTCCTAGTATGATAATTAATGTAGCATTGTTTTAATCCATATTTAACATGATATTCCAAGTATTACGTGTTTGGTCCTCTATATTTATATGATATTTACTTGATTTTGAAAATTACTTGGTTTTCATGTTAAAATGGTGATTTAATTTTATAGGTATGTATATGTTGGAACTCCTTAGTGTTGATTTTAATTGTAGCCTACAAAAATATTATCCTTATAGTGTTATTTACACTTGTAGCAACTACTTTCATATGTCTTATCATATTTTCACCACTTGTAGTGACAATGTGTTCAGTTACAACCAATCACATAAGGACTTTTAATAATCAAAATATATGTGTTTAGTTGTTTGATTTTACTTGCAATGAAAATAACTAGCTCCCCTGCATCTTATGTTATATTAGTGGGCGATGTGTGTGATTGTTTGTGATAAAAAATTTGTCTTGGTGTACTAGTAGCATGTTGTTTTGAGCTTTACTATAAGTTTACTTACAACAAAAATACCACTTCCATCTTGTTGGTTGTTTTATACTAGAGTTTGCAAGATTTACCATGATAGTTTCACCTTCACAAATTACTCCCTAAGAACTATAATGAGCAATTATTTTTTGATTTTCATAGAATCAAGAGATACCAAACTTAGTCTTGCATGATTTTGATGTATGAGATATGTGATATTATCAAGACAATAACATAATTTATGTTAACGTTATCAATGATAATAAAAATCATTTTATTTCCTCCAAATAAAAACTCACAAATTTATACTAACCCATTCCCTAGCCATGCTAATTATGTGTATAAGAAAGAGTTAATTGTCATGGGCCATGCCATTTTAGATGCTCATTATATTGATTGACAAACTAAATTGCATACACATACTTTTGTGTTAATCATGAATTCTTTTCTTCCTCATATGGTACTCAATTTCTCACATTTTTATATGAGATCCTTGAAATAATCATCATGGTCCATTTTATGTGTTAAGTGAAATACAAGATAACATAATTAGCAACATCATTTTAGATATTGTAAATAAATACAACATATGCACTAATGAGTTCCTAGTCACTAAATATTTGAAGCCAAGTTCTTATGCCCATTTAGGAGCATCCTTAAACATGACTAATGGATTATCGATTCACAATTTGGGTTGTATTATTTTTCTTCTTAAGGTCGTACATAAGGAAGTAAACATATTATGCCATGTTATTCATATTTATAATAGAATTTATATATTGCTTGGTATACCTTAGTTGTAATACTTGGGAATTGTATCCTTAGTTGTGAATTAATGTGTAAAATTTATTCATGAAGGTAGATTTGTAAAAATTACATGAAATTCATATGAGCCTCATGTGGAATTAAGCCACTTCAATTTGAATGCATACATTCTCACTCCCAAGGAACATCTATGTGAGACTAAAAATGTCTTCACAAGGTGTATAAAAAGTAATTAGAAGCACAAAATAATAAAAAAAAATATGATAAAAGATCAAGTTAACCACATGACATCATTCATTCCACCAAAGAAGGATAAAGAAACAATATTGCAAAAACTTGTGCTTCATGCAAAGAATACTTCTACATGGACTCCAAAGAAGAACTTTTTAGTATAAAAAATGCTAAAATTTTCTACACAATTACTTCCAAAGATACAATGAAAGTGGCTAAAGAAAGAAATACTTAATGTTCCACCTATTTACATTGTATTTACAAATAGGAAAAAATTGTATCAAGATGAGGAATGAAATGAAGCTTAGTATTACCTCTTGGTGATGGATCTTGCCAATTATGTGCCATAAGACATTGAGTGCTCCTGTAGCTATATCTGTATTTTTTATTTTTATTTGATATTTTTCATGTGTTCCTACTTTTGGCCTTTTATTTATGTCTTATTTGTTGTGTTTTTCATATTCTCATTTTATCTTCTATTTTATGATTGTTGTGCTTCTTCTACTCTCATTTAACCTTCTATATTAGGTGTGTTATGCTTCATTATTCTCATTTTACCTTCTATTTTTTTCCTAGTTTGATTCTCCCACCTAGGGCATTTTCCTTATGCCATTTTTTATGTGTGACACCTATGATCTCTTTATATATCACTTCATAGTTGTTTGTGTGTCCTTTAATAGTTTTTCTAAATATCTTGCTTTTTAATCTTGTATTATTATTTATAAGTGTTTGTTGTTTATATGTTACTACAATCTTTTATTTTTACGATCCATGACATTTTTTTCCTACACACTTAGGATTCATCCTATATACCTTACTACTATATTTTTAACATTTTTTTAATTATCATGGCTTATTTTTACATACCTTATTCTTATCATATAACTCCTCATTTGTCACTCTATGCTTATCATCTTGTTATACCTACATTTTATGCTTTTTTTACTATACTTTTATGATATATCTATCATAATTCATCTTATGATTACACATTTAAAACCTTTTCCATGTCCTTTCCTTAAATACCCCATTGATTTTCTTTTGATCCTTATCTTGAATTTAGGGCTATCCTCATCTTATCACTTTTCCTGTATTGGGGGTAATCATCTTTACATGTCCTTTCATGCTTACATCCCACTTATATATGTTCACACACTTACCTTTTTAATTGGTTACATATTTAATACACTTACACAATCCTTATTTGGATTTTAGGGACATCCTTACTTTATGATTTATTTGAGGCACTATTATGTAGTGATGCTCATCTCCAATTTATGATTTTACATGATGATACATTTTAATATGATTACATTTTATTTTATTTTTTTATTTTTTTTCATTATCATTATCTTGTATAATTTTTCTACGCCTTAAAATTTATTTCATTCATTGGATGCAACCAATTGGAGGGGGCATGTATTATCATTAATACATTTTACATTTGAGATTTTAGATAGTAACATCTCCTTTCAATTTTTTCATCCTACTTATTTGTGTTGACACACTTATCTTTTGACTTGATTACATATTCAACACACATGATCCTTGTCTTTAGGGCCATCCTTACTTTATGATTTACCTATATTGAAGGAAATATTATGCCTTAATGGACATCTTCAATTTGTGATATTATATTTTTGCGTCATGTAGAGATCTATCAAATTATTACATCATGTGGATTTGCATCACATTCATAGCCACATCATGCATATCTTTTTCACATGACGCATTGTGTAGAGCTTTATCATATGGTTGTACCTTACAAACACATATTACATTATTTCTTTAAAGTACTTTCATATCACTTTTTGTACATTTAGAATTTTCTATCCTTTCTCTCTAATTTTTATTAATTAACAATTACAATAACTTTTAGTTAGTACTTAATTTGGTTATGTGGTAAAGGCTACTCATTGCAAGTTTTCTCTTTGTTTTATAGGTTTTAAGGGAGCACTCATACCAATGAAAGTAAATGAAGAATTTAAAAATGATCCATTAATTTATAAGGAATACTATATTTTTATGAGTGTTCAATATTTACTTTCATGATGGCTTGAAATGCCCATAGACTTTAAAATGCATGCTCATATTATATTTGTATGCACACCAATGTAGGGGAAAAATGCAATGGTTAAATGAGAATACCTATGTCATTTCCTATTTAGTTTTATGTTTACCCTAATGGGAAAATCCTTAATACAATAACATATCTATAAGTGGTATGCTCTCATATTAAGTTTGGATCATAGATCAATTCATATTTGCATCTATTTCATCATTATTTACATCATTTTATATGCATTCATCATTTACTCATAATTATTACATCATCATTCATATTTACTTCCATACCTTTGCTCCTTGCCTTCAAATTATTATTTTACCCTAGGATTCTTTTTGACTAACTTGGGATTGACTTAGTTAAGTCTTAGGGTTTGTAAGAATGGACCAAAATATAAATATTCAAATTTAAATTCTAATTTTTTCACCCCTTTCTTCAAGTTGTTATGGATTGACTTGGCACAAATTTGTGTGATATGTTGATATGCCATGGCATTTGAATACATTCAATGTGAACTTAAATTTATGTGGAAGAATAAATAGAGCATAATTCAATTTCTAAAGGGACACATAATAATATTTACATCATATACTTTTTTGCATGTTTAGGTATGTTATTTTTTATATTTTTCATTGTCATTAGTCTAACCTACCAAAGGGGTTTGACCTAAGAGAACCTCTCTTGTTATCAAGTCAACAAACTCCTTAACAAATTAGAAACTAGCTCGATAAGCTCAACTATTTAGGTGACAAAGGTGGATAAGTTTTCAAATATATATTCTATAAGATCAAATCCTACATAACATACATCGGATCCACATAGAAGATCGTATTTGTAAAAATTGAGATTAAATTCATGACACGTGGTTTTGAACCACAAAATTCTTTGAGATGACATAGAACTTAATGTAGTCAACAAACCAAAGACAATAATTTTTAAACATAAATGAACTTATTTTATATAACTTTAATATTATTAACTTTACCAAAGAGGTTTCAATTCAAAAAAAATTGTCACCTTCATGAAAAACTAGCAAACGCTGAGATAATTAGATGGAGAGCTCGAGCTCTATGTGTCGAGCTAGGGAAACCCTGCCCTAGTTTTCTTCTTGCTATGCATTCTACTGCGTTTGAGGGGGGATTTGGACGCATTCAGGGAGGGGGAAAATCTATAACTTTGTTTGCCTGATTTATTTTATTATGGGCTTCATTTTTTTTGCAATCTTTTCCCGAATCTGACTGGTGTGGTGTTGGTGTGCGGTTGTGGATTGGTGGTTTCTTGTGGGTTGTGGGCGTCTATTCCTATGGCGGGAGTTGGATGCTCCTCTTTGTGCTGAATATTTGCTTGTTGGTTGCATAGGGAAGGTGTGTATATCACTCTTCCCTTCATCAAAACCTTGCCTCATCAGCGTTTGGGCTTGGGGGTATTGAAACCCTCATCACATAGAACTCATTTGTTGCCACTAAAGGAGGCAGTCAAGGATTCCCTGCGTACCCTTGTGCTGAATTTTTTCTTTGTTTATTCAACCTGGGGGCTGCATCCCTGACTTGGGTATCTACGAAGCAATGTTGACCAGGATTTCATCTAGGGCCAGACCCATGTTGGACTTCTGTTCTGCGATTGGCTCGATGCCTTCAGTGCTAAATGAGAAAATTATTGATAATAATTTATTCTCTTCAGATTAGGAGATGAATGATGCGGGGCCGTCTGGGGGGTCTCGAATTATGAAAATTAATGGGTGTCTGGAAAGATGCAAAGAGAGACAAAAATTGGTGATTATGATGGAGTTGTTGGCAGATGATATTGACTATTATTCGAAGCATTCCTTTTACTGCAAGTTCATGGGATTATGTGTTTCGTTGCAATTTTTGGAGTCTTGGGCTCAGAGGACCTAGTTGCCAGTGGGGGAGATGGAGATTAGGCTCCTGGCAAACAATTATTTTATGGTTTCTTTTGATTGCATGGCGGATCGGAATAGGGTCTTTGAAGGGGGGCCATATTTCTATAACTAGGTGGGATTATTTATTAAGTCGTGGCATGTTGGCTTTAATCCGACTGAGGAGCTTCCGAGTCGGGTTCCGGTTTGGGTTAGGCTGCCTTGGTTTCTAGTTGAATGTTGGTAGGATGATGTGTTGCATTTGGTGGATTCGATGCTCTGTAAACCTGTCGGATCTTCACAACAAACACAGTTTGAAAAGGTAATGACTTTTGCCCGTATCTGTGTGGAAATTGATTTAAGCAAACCATTGCCAGAAATTGTGGAAGTGAGTGCAGGACCTTATACATGGGTGCAACAGTTAGACTATGAAACCTTACCTTTTTGGTGTCGACTTTGTCATGAATATGGACACCTACAGCATAGGTGCCCTAGGGTTAAGACTGTGGCATCCCAGCCTTCTCAACCTTCTCGCAATCCACCCAGGGTTGATAAGGGGAAAGAGCCTATTCAGGGTGATGATACTGGTGATGATGGATTTTTCCTTGTCAAGGCTCGCAATAGGAACTGAGGGCAAAAGCGGACCTTGAGGGAGAGACAAGATGAAGACACTTTTAACAGGTTTGAGGTGTTGGATGATCTCAGCCAGCATGAGGTGAATCTGGGATTGATGAATTTGGACCAGGGAGTTTTGGGTATAGGACAGGAAGGGCAACCTTTGGAGGTTTTGTAAGTTGTGCAGGATGTTGGTGATGGGCAGTTGGATCCAGATTAGCATTTGATTGCCCAGACTGAGTAGGATTCTAGTATTAGATTTATGAAGAAGGGGGGTGGATCTCCTTTGCCCCAAAAAGATGGTGTGGAAATTGGAAAGAGCTCTTTGTCCTCTTCACACATGGGTATTCAGCAAAAGGAACCAAAGAAAGGGGTTGGTGAGAAAAATCCCAAGCCAGGTAGGAAAAAGGATATGGAAAAGATTAAATCAACTTGGGAGACTTTGGTTGAGTCAGGGGCAGTCAAGACCTTGGATTCGCTTTTCTCTTGCCCCCAGAAATGATTGCCCTATAATGGAATGTAAGGGGATTCAACAGTGGCCCTCGACAAAAAGTTGTTCATGAGTTGGTTGGAAGTCATTCTCTAGATATTTGTTTTCTGCAGGAGACTAAATTATCTGTTGAGAATATGTTGAGTATGGTTCCTAAGTTGTGGAAATTTGGCCAGTGTCAGTGTATTGGGGCTCTTGGTGCTTCTGGGGGAGTGGCTTGCTTATGGAATCCTCAGAAGATTTTCCCTCTTTGGTGGGTAACTTCTAGATCTTCTATTTCCTTGGTTGCCTCTTGTTTTGAGACTGGAGAACGTATCCTCCTTTCTAATGTGTATGCTCCTGTGGAGTTTCAAGGAAAACAACTTCTTTGGTCCCATCTTCATTTTGTTTGTAGTCTAGCTCCCTTCCATCCTTGGATCTTGGCTAGTGACTTTAATGCTATCGTGGAGTTGTCAGAGAAAAGGAGTGGGCTTGCTAGGCTGGAGCCTTCGTCGTTGCTTCTCAGGGATAGCATCTTTGATTTAAATGTGTTTGATGTTCATCCCAATAATGGTCATTTTACTTGGAGTAACAGGAGGATTGGAGCAAACTGTGTTGCTGAGAGACTTGATCGATTCTTGGTATCCTACTTTTGGATTGGAGACTTGTGGTTTACTTCCTCTAAAATTCTGGATTGGAGAGGTTTTGACCATTGGCCTATCAAGCTTAGTATTTCTTCTGCTCGGATGCCTCGTTCTCCTTCCTTCAAGTTCTAGCTTATGTGGTTAAGGGATTCTACTCTTTTTGACCATATGGTTGTTTGGTGGAGAATTGGTAGACCTACTTTTGGTACGGCAATGTACATTTTTTCCAAGCTTCTCCAGTTTGTCAAATATCAGCTCAAAAGGTGGAATCGTCGTTGTTTTGGTAATATATTTCATGATAAGGGTGTTGCTCAAGCTGAGTTGAATAATATTATGTGGTTGATTCACGAAAAATGGGGTTTCTGAGGAGCTTCTAAGGGAGGAGGTCGGGGCTTTGAAAGTGGTTGAGGAATGGGAACTGTGGGAAGAGATCTATTGGAAACAAAAGTCCCGGGTTGAATGGCTGCAGGAGGGAGACAAAAACACTGCCTTTTTCTTTAACTCTGTGAAGGACAGGAGGCATGGTAATTCCATCCCCATTTTGGTGAATGATAGGGGTGAACGTCTAGCCTCATGTCAGGAAATCTCTACTAAGGCATCATAGTATTTTGTTGCTCTATTCAGGGAGGATTTGCAAGGGGGCTCTATCGAGGAAGCACATGTTCTTTCTTGTATTCCTCAGTTGGTTTCTTGGGAGGTGAATGAGTATCTGATGAGAGAGATCTCTTTTGAGGAGCTGGAGGAGATTGTGTTTCAGATGAAAAAAGGAAAGGCTCCTGGCCATGATGGTTTCCCAGTTGAGTTTTTTCATGAATTCTAGGATATCATAAAGGTGGATCTTCTGGCTATTTTCTAGGAGCCTCAAAGGAATAAGTAGATGTTGAGGGCTCTGAATTCCACCTTCCTTTCCCTCATTCCCAAGTGTGAAGGGGTGAATAGGTTAACTCAGTTTCGACCTATCTCCCTTTGCAATGTGGCTTATAAAATTATATCAAAGTTATTGGCAGAAAGGTTGAAGAAGTGGCTTAAAATGTTGATTTCAGAGGAACATAGTGGATTTGTAGTAGGTCATCAAATTCTTGATGGGGTTGTTATTGCTACTAAGACCATTCACTCCATGGCCAGCTCCAAGGAGAAGGCTGTGTTCATTAAATTGGATATGGCTAAGGCTTATGACAAGGTTAGGTGGTCTTTCTTGCGAAAGATCCTTATTGCTTTTAGGTTTTGCGAGGAGTGGATCTAGTGGGTCATGAGTTGTGTGACGTCAGTGTCTTTCTTGGTGTTGATAAATGGAGATCATTCTAAACTTTTTGGGGCTTTGAGGGGTTTACAACAAGGGGATCCTCTATCTCTGTACCTTTTCCTTCTCTTTTTTGAAGGTCTTGGACATTTGTTGAAAAGAAATTTTGGGTTAGGCATCATTCAAGGGTGGTGTTGGGGTGGAGATTTGCCTCCACAGTCTCATTTACATTTTATTGACGATACTGCTTTGATGGGGATGGCTATAGTTAGGGAAGCTACTAATTTGAGGAAGTTGTTGGGAATTTACCTTGCGGCTTTGGGGCAATTGATTAATGAGGATAAATCCTCCATCTTCTTCTTCAATACTTCGGGCCCCATCCAGAGAAGAATCGCTAATCTTTTAAGGTTTCAGATAGGGGCTCTTCCTTTTACTTATCTGGGTATTCCAATTTCTATTGGGCTTCTTCCCAAAGGTTCTTGGCAGAATATTATTGATAAGTTTCGGGTGAAAGTTAATCATTAGACCCATAGGTCATTGTCTTTTGCTAGGTGGGTTCAACTTCTTAAATCTGTTGTGCAGGCTCTTCCTACCTATAGATGCATGCTTCAGGTGGCTCCGACGGGGTTTCTTAAAGAGTTGGATGCTTTAGAAAGGAAATTTTTATGGGTTGGATGTTTTTCAACCTCCAAATGGAGCCTGGTTAGGTGGGAAGTTGTGTGTATCCCAAAGCATTATGGTGGTCTTGGTCTTCATCAGTCTACTTTGTCTGGTGTAGCTATGGTTGCTAAGTTGTTCTGGAGATGGTGTGTGGAGCAGGATCAGTTGTGGGCCAGGATTATTTCTCATAAGTATTTTTTGGGAGTTCCACAACATGATCTCCCTAGGTACCCTTTTGTGGGGAAGGGGTCTGTGATTTGGAATACTCTTCAAAAGGGTGCAAAGTTCATCAAGGATGGTTTATTTTGGATTTGCAAACGGGGTTCAGAAGCTCTCTTTTTTTTCAGATTCTTGGGATGGCTTCCTTCCTCTTATCTCTCAGTTCCCTAGCTTGTTGCCTTTATGTCAGAGATTTCTTGCGGTAGGTTGGTCTAGGGTGAGTGACTTTAAGTCTTTCTCTTCTTCTGGGCAGTTGGAGGTGGCTGGCTGGAAGGATCCCGTGGAGTGGCTGGTTGTGGGAATGGAGGAAGAAAGTGCTAAACTTCACACAATTCTTGGCAGTAGACGTTGTTCTCTTTTGGAAGAGGATATTCTTTCCTAGACCCATAATCCTAAGGTGATTTACTCTGTTGCTTCTGGTTACTAGGTGTTATTGGTGCAGAATGTGGTTGGGGTGGAGGTGCATTGGTGGAAAAGGGTGTGGAATAAGCTCTCTTGGCCAAAGTGCAATTGTTTTGTTTGGACTCTGGCGTGGAATAGGTGCTTGACTTGGGATAACATTCATAAACGTGGTTTCTAGGGGCCTTCTTTTTGTGTTCTGTGTGGGAACAGGGAGGAGGACACTTCACACTTGTTCTTCTGATGTCCCTTTGTTATGCAGCTTTGGCATATGTGGTGGGAGGTTTGGAAGCAACCTTGTGTTCATGCTTCCTCTTTGGTGGAATTCTGGGATAGTATGGGTAGACCCCCCTCTGTGGCTCCCTTTTTGCAGGATGTTTGGTATGTTGGTCCTACCTTTCTTCTTTGGAAGATCTGGCTAGAGTAGAATCACAGGATATTCTGTGGTATGAAAATGGTGGGTCAGCAAGTGTGGATGCATACATTAGGAATGATTCAGGAGTCGGTGGTGGCTAAAAGTGATGTGGTTTTTCCCTTGGGGAAAGAGGATGCTGAGTTGGTTGACAAATTGGGACTTTAGGAGATACATTCTTCTTATGTTGGTTCCAGGGGCTATCGTCATGGGAAGAAGAGAGTCCAACGGGCTAGTAGGTGGTTACCTCCTCTGGATGGTGTTTTGAAGATCAATACAGATGGATCTTCTAGAGGTAATCCTGGTCCTGCTAGGATTGGTGGAGTTGGCAGGGACTCAGCGGGTTTGGTGATATTTCTTTTCTCTATCCATGAGGGCGTGAAGACTGTTAATCTCATGGAGGGTTTGGCGATTCTTTATGTTGTGGAGCATGCCTTTGCTTTGGGTTGGAAAAAGGTTATTTGTGAAGCTAATTCGCAAGTCTTGATTTCTCTTTTGAATGAGCAAAAAGTGTTTGGTATTAACTGGCATCTGGCTTCGATGGTTCATCGGATTCTTCAAGTTAGCTCTAGGATGGTGGAGGTATCCTTTGTTCATATCCTGAGGGAGTGGAATAGGGTTGTTGACTACTTGGCCAAATGGGCTTCTGATCATGATGGTGGCTGGAAGATTGAGGACTGGATGCAGGTTTCCCCTGAGTTACATCAGGATTTGGATCGGTTCCTTGAGGAGGATAGGAGGCTTCATGTTGACAGTTGATGTTGTTTTTGTTGATCTGGTTTTGTTGGTTCTTGGGGCTTGAACCCTTGTTTTTTTGCTGTAATGTGTTATTTTAATTGTCAATAAAGTTTTTACCCTTTTTTTCTTAAAAAAAACTTTACCAAAGAGGTTTGACTTAAGAGAACCTCTTTAATTATCAAGTCAATAAACTCCTAAATAAATAAATAAATAAATAGCTTGATAAGTTCAACTATCTAGGAGAAAAAGGTGGATAAGTTTTCAAATAAATATTTTATAAGATCAAATCCCACATAACATACATCAAATCCACATAGAAGATCATGAGATTAAATTCATGACACTTGGTTTTTAACCACAAAATTCTTTCAGATGACATAGAATTGAAGGTAATCAATAAACCAAAGATATTAATTTTGCTTTTAAATTAAATTTTAATTTCTAATTAAAAGAGTTTGGTTTACAATGGGTATGTGACTGTAAGGAAGTTAAGGTAGTGGAACAACTTCCTACACTAATCTTGAGAGGAGAATAATGAAAAACTTTTACAGTTCTTTAACAATTATAGAAACTTAAATATAAATAAACACAAATATCATGCATACCATAACACAATGAGTTACGTGGGGAAAACCCTTTTGGAAGAAAAACCCCACACTCCAAAATCCACCAAATATATTATTCAACAATCACAAATATTACAATATACTTGCAAATCAAGCTTCTCACAGGAGTATCACCCCTCAGAGATCGAGAGACAACGTGGCTGCTATCAGACTCTCAAAATACATCACAATACATAGTCGTATACAACACACTCATAAAATAGGGTTTCCTTCTAGGGAAAGTCAAGCTAATAAAATATTTTATGATAGATAAGTAGGAGGTGTTTTCCATAGCATGTCAAATTATGATATTGCTATCAAGATTCAACCATGTAGTTTCAAGATTCAAACTCATTCACCCATGTTTCATGAGTAGTGGTTCCCAGGAACTCATCTCTCATGATAATGAATGGTACACTTAGCACTCATTGCATCCAGGTGATGCTCATAGGGGTGAAGCACCAAGCCTTCCCAGGAGGTCACCCATCCCAGTACTACTCTAGCTCAAGCACGCTTAATCATGGATTTTTCTCCAAGGTTAATCCCACTTAACTTGCAACCCCATTTGTGGATATGAGACATAATGATGAACGGTCCAAATTTACAATAATAAAATATTAATAAAACTTTCCTTTCAAGGGCGCTACCCCTAAGCCCCCACTAGGGCATGCTACCCCTAGACCCCAATCGAGGGGATGATCCCCTCGACCCCTCATGGGGGGGATCCCCCCATGCCCCTCATTGTCGTCAGATGAAGAGTACCTTATGTATCAACAATACCTTATGTAATTAGAAGGTTGAGACACATTTTCTCAACAAATCCCCCACTTGTTGAACACCTTGCAAGGACAATGGAAGGGTGTCATCATTATCTCTTAATTGCTAGTGGCCGAAAGGCCCATAGTCTTTGAACACCATTTGAACTTCTCTATGCTCACAAGATTAGTTAAAGAATTAGTAACAATCATCAAAGTCTCTATCTTAACTAGCTTCACCTTGCCATCTTCGACCATATCTCTAAAAATATGATATTGCATATTAATGTGCTTGGTCTTGGCATGAAATGTTAGGTTCCTGACTAGACATATCTCACTCTGACTATCACAATAAATTGTCACTGCACCTTGTTTTATTCCAATATATGAACACAATCCCTTAAGCCAAATGGCTTCTTTACAAGCATGAGTAGCTGCCATATACTCTGCTTTAGTAGTGGACAAAGCAACCATAGCCTGTCGCTTACTCATCCAACTAATTGTACCACCAAATAAAGTAAACACATAAGCACTGGCGGATCTTCTGCTATCAGCATCACCTACCTAGTCTCAATCCACATAGCCATGAATATCAAGGGAAATCTCATGTTCAATCATATTACTATGATAACATAAGGAATAATCTAAGGTATCATGCAAATATCTAAAGACTCTTTTAAATGCATCCCAATGAACTCTACTAGGATTAGACATATATCTGGAAAGAACTCCCACTACTTGGGAAATGTCTGATCTAGTACAAACCATAGCATACATCAAACTTCCAACTACACTCTGGTAAGGCACTCTGATCATGTCTTCCATCTCTAATGGAGATGTTGGACAATCTAAAATAGATAACTTTGTTCCAACTAAAACAAGAACACACAATGGTATACAAGTCTGCATATCAAACCTCTATAAAATTGAGTTAACATACTTAATTTGGACAAGCCATAGCCTTTTGTTCACTCTATCTCTTTTAATTTTCATCCCAAGAATGTAGTTAGCTACACCAAGATCTTTCATTTCAAATTTAGCAGCAAGTTGAGATTTCAATTCTAAAATCATTACTTTCCCTCTACCAATAAATAACATATCATCAATATATAATGTAATAAATAAGAAATGATCACCATTAGTTTTATAATAAATACAATGATGTGATTTAGTACACTCAAATCCCAAACTCAACACATATGTATCAAATTTCTAGTGCCACATCCTAGGACTCTATTTTAGGCCATACAAAGATTTCTTCAATTTGCAAACCAATTTACTTTTACCTTTCACCGCATAGTGCTCTGGTTGTGTCATATAAATATCCTCCTCCAAGTCACCATGAAGGAAAGCAATTTTCACATCCATTTTCTCAACCTCTAAATCATAAGTAGCAATAATAGAAAGAAAAAATCTAATGGATGTCATTTTTTCAATAAGAGAAAATATCTCACCATAATTAACACCCTCAACTTGAGAGTAACCTTTTGCAACCAACATTGCTTTGTATTTCTCAATACTTCCATATGAACCAATCTTTTTCTTGAAAACCCATTTGCAACCAATAAGTTTTCGTCCTTCAGGCAATGGTACAAGATCCCATGTATCATTTTTTAAAGCTATCATTTCTTCATCCATGGAAATCTTCCAGGATTCTGCATCATTCATACCTAATGCCTCTTCTACTAATCTGGGTTCATCCATGTTAGTATTCAAAGAAAAAATACATCTGCAATCATCAGGTGAATACCTTTCAAGTGGTTGACTATGCCTTGTAGACCTACAAACAAGTTGAGTTGGAGGTTCTTCCTCCTCTTCTAAAGATTCAAAGCTAGATGAGCTCTCCTCAACTTCTTGGCTATCCATGGGCCTTGATTCAACATTCTTAGGTGTAGAAGGAAATTGAATCACATCTTCATGTTTACTTTGTTCTAGCTGCAATGTAACAAAAGAAGGCTTAGTTTTTTTTTAAATAACACTTCTACTATGTATTACCTTTTGTGCAATAGGATCCTAAAGCTTGTATCATTTCACACCATAACTATATCCAATGAAGATACATTTCACAGCCTTGTCCTCCAACTTTGTTCGCTTCTCCTTTAGCACATATGCATATGCCTCACAATCAAAAAAATTAAGATTTTTTAATGAGGTCTTGCAAACCGACCATGCCTCTATAGGTGTCTTATCAACAAGAGTTGATGTAGGAGACCTATTAATTAGGTAACAAGTAGTGGCAAAAACTTTAGCCCAAAACCTTTGTTCTAGACTAGCACCACTCAACATACTTCTAGCCTTCTCCATCAGTGTCCTATTCATTCTTTTTGCAACTCCATTCTATTGTGGAGAATATGGAGTTGTCTTTTTTATATGAATACCACAATATTTATAGAATCTATCAAAATAATTAGACAAAAAATCACTGCCATTATTAGTCCTCAAACATTTTATTTTCTTTCCAATCTACAACTCAATCGTTGCTTTAAATTCTTTAAATTGAATGAAAACTTCATATTTACTCTTTAGAAAATATACCCATGTCCTACCATAATCATCAATAAATGAAACATAATATGTGGATTTACCAATTAAAGGAACATCTATAGGACCAAACACATCAGAATGAATAATATCCAATACACCACAAGATTTATGAGAAATCGAGTAAAATTGAACATGGTTTTGTTTTCCATAAATGCAATGCTCACAGAAATCAAATTCAAGATTACAATCAAACATACCTTCAACAAGGTTTTTATTTTCAAGGTCCTTAGACCCTTTTCTCCAATTTGGCCAAGTCTCTGGTGCCATAACATACTTTTCTCTATAGGTAACTTTGATTCAAAAGAAAGAGCAGTACCCTTGGGTACCCAAAATCCATGACCATCTCGTGAAGGTCAAACCATCACTTCTTCCATAGACTTTCTTTTCACAAAAGTACTATTGCACTCAATAGTGCATGCATCAAGCTTATACAAGGTTCCATATCTAACACCTCTACCAATCACCATAACACCTTTGACCATCTTGCATCCTGCATCAGAAAATATTACCTACACACCTACATCTATTAGTTTTCTCACATTTAAAAAATGTCATGCTAAACTAGGGATATGCAACACACCATTAATCCTCTTTATTCTACCATCAGGAAACTTGATTTTAACTTTACCACAACCAACAATGTCTAAATGAGAATCATCACCCAAGTACACCTTACCTCCATCAAATTCTTTATATTCAAAAAACCAATCTCTATTAAAGGTCATATGGAAAGATGCACCTTAGTAAATCAACCATGCATCAGTACCTACACGAGTTGGAAAAGATGTAATGGATGTGTCCCCATCTTCCTTCTCAGACTCAAAATTAGAATCAAATTTCTTCTTTTTCTTCTTCTTTTCTTCTCTGCAGTCCTTACCAACATGTGGTTTACCACAATTCCAACAAATAACTTTGGACTTTCTAGGAGACTTAGATCTCCCTTTGGACTTGGATGTGTCACGCTTATCATTCTTCTTACCTTTTTGCTTAGTTCTTCCACAAACATTTAGGGCCTCCTTGGCATTGATGGATGCTTTCCTCCTCATCTCTTTAGAAAGCAAAGAACCCACCACATCTTCAGTCTTCAATATAACAGAAGTACTCCCAATAGCCATAACAAGAGAATCTCATGAATTAGGAAAAGAACAAAATGGGATCTAACATTTCTCTTCCTCATCCATTTTGACACCAAATGACACCAATTGAGCCACCAACATATTGAATGCTTTCAGGTGGTCTGTAATTCGTTCACCCTCTTCCATTCTCAAGGAATACAATTTCTTCTCAAGAAATTCTTGTTCACTAAATATTTAGCTTGATACATCTCACCAAGCTTCTTCCATAGTTTTTGTTTAAAGGTCTCTTCATGGACAATGATTAAAATAGAGTCTTCCAAGCATAATCTAATTAGACCCTTGGTTTTATGATTCATAACATCATATTGAGTAGCCTGAGTAGGATCTATAGGCCTTGAAACATTCTCATCAACATCCCATAGATTTTGATCTATCAACAAATCCTCATCTTTAGATTCCACCTTTCAAAATTATTTCCAGAAAATTTATCCACCTCTATTCTCCTTGATGAACTTTCCATGTACAAATTCTTGCAACAAGATCACAAAGTATCTTTCACACAGGCTCCCACTCAAATATGTATTAGTTCAAAAAATCCAACAACCCACAACTAAAACCAAAAGTGATCAGGCTTTGATACCAATTGTAAGGAAGTTAAGGTAGTGGAACAACTTCCTACACTAATCTTGAGAGGAGAATAATGCAAAACTTTTACAGATATTTAATAGTTATAGAAACTTAAACAAAAATAAACACAAATATCATGCATACCACAACACAATGATTTATGTGAGGAAAACCCTTTCAAGGGAAAAACCAACATCTCTAATTAATCGTATGATATTTTGGCATGCCAAGTGGGACCCACATCCCTAATTAATCATTTTTTCTTAAGATTTGTTAGATTTGCAGGTTCCCAAGGGTAGTACAACACTTTTGTGTGAAGGTTGATGCCTTTGTTAAAGGTTTGTGTCTATCACCTGATAGTGCCACACTTGTGTCTCTAAACTACAACACTTTTGTCCAGAGTCCAACGCTTCTATTTACAAACTAGGGTGCTTTTTCCCAAACTGGGGCACTTTTTGTTTAAACTAGGGCGCTTTTATCCAAACTGCAACACCTTTAAAAAAAATACCTCACTCTTACAAATTCAATAGTCTAGCACCTTTGTTCAACAGTGTGGCACTTTTTTCAGGTATATTAGTGAGCTAATTTTTAGGGTTTAATATAATTTTGATTTTTAATATTTGGCTAACCCTAACAATTTTTTGTTTCCTAATTTCACCTAACTAGTTTGTAGCATGTGGCATCTAGAAAAGAATCTACTAACATTTATTTTGTAGAGTTAATCTAGGCTTCTCATTCAAATTTGGCACATAAAATGAAGTTATATTTATATTAGTGCTCCAAAATTGAACAAGATAATCTTCACACTTCAATTTTTTTTTTTTAAATTGAATAAAGAAATCTTCATTTTCCCTTGGTGCACTAAAATTGAATAAGACAATCTTCATTTTCCCTTGCTTGGTGCAACTAAAATTAACTTTTTTGTTGTGTTTTCCATGATTGGTAGGCTAGAGTGTACGTATCCACTCCCCTTACGCTTCGTGCAATCTTGGGTGATGAGAAATACCTCTAGTTTTCACTTTGTCTTGTTATACACTGAAGGATTTGTCTATGTATCCACTCCCTTTGCGCTAGGTGTGATCTTGGGTGATGATAAATAGCAACACTAATCCTTCCTTTATTGTTAGGAGGCATGCTTAGGGATTTCATCACCCTAGGTTTTAACCTCAAACGAGTTTCTTCCGGTGGGCTATATAAAGGGGTGAGAGAAAAATTTGTAGCTCAATCTAATCATGACATGTTAGGTGTTCCTTTTTGGTCTCAGGCAATTCCAAACACAAGGAGATGATATTTCAATATCACATTTTTATATGTGTTGGTGTTTATAGAGTACATCCACAATGAACCTTGTATCTAGAAGCCTAAGAGCCATTTGTAGATCGTCGACTTATATTGGTGCAACGAGATAGCATTGTCTCGTGCCATTACTCACTATGTGTTGATGCTTGTTGAGGAAACATTAAATCCTTGCAAGGAACTTTTCCTTTCAAGGTAAGAGGTTTCAAGGTGGTACATGACCTTGGCATACTCTAGTTGTCCATTCAAGGGAATCTATTTTATTATGTGGGACTGAGATAAGAAGATAAACCCAAACTACCACTACAAATAGGATTGTGTTCTATGGAATTTTTTATTATGGATACCCTTGTGATACCAATTAGTGTGATCTTGTGGAAGAAGAACACACAAAAATCATCTAAAAAATCAATTGAGATAGTTTACATGTTGTGTAGTGTGTTTTATCATATCAAAAAAAATTAAACACCTAGGTCAATTTGCACATCAAAGATCCCCTAACAGATCAATGCCTTTGTCCAGATAGTGAAACTCCTTTGTACAAATTGATACTTCTATTTTTATTTAAAAAACACTTTTTTGCATATCGATGCCTTTTTAAGGGAAAATGGACATCTACATATAGACACCTTTGTTTAGATAGTCTAACGCTTCTTTCAAACATTAGCGCTTTCACAGATACTATGACACCTTTTTAGTGAACAGTCTGGCGCCTATACAAAATAGAATGACGACTTTGTCAGAAATTGAAAAAATAGAGAACTTTAAGCATATTTCTAGAATCTACATTTTGATCAACAAGCATTAGATCACTTGAGGTTAATGCAAAACAAAGTTCTATTCACTTGTGTCAATCAAAATAGAAGCACAAAAACTAGTATTCATCATCATTTTGAGCTTGTCAAAACACTTTCTAGGTTATCATTAAGATCAAATCAAAAAAAACAAACCATCAACTTTACCATGAAAAAATTCCATTTCAAACAACTTATCAATTTGACATAGATCATTTGGATTTAGATCTTCATCCTAGCACCCAGTTTGGCTTTATGCTTGAAAACAATCTCTTTTCAAGTGTTTGGTGGAGTTAGTAAACATCATTATGATAAAACCTACTTTGGAGTCATGATTCTACTTCCAATGTTTTTTAAGTTCATCATCATCATCATTAAACATACTTATGGATCTATTCTAAACTTTCTCAAAATTGAAGGTTTTTCATCCTCCATCCACCAACACCAAAACATTCAACATTGGTCCTAAACCTATTAAAGTGTCATTATTAGCACAATTTGAAGAACCAAAACATTTCAACAAGGTAATTTATGTCCAACATCTCCTATGGTTGATACAACGTGTATGGTCACAACAAGGTCTCAACACAAAAAGAACATGGAATAAAACCCTAGCTACCCTAACGTACCTACCACTACACATGCAAATCTAGGTGGTTCAAAGGATACTATCAACACAGGTGTTCGTGATCAACCTTATGGAAAGCCTCAAATTAATTCTCAAGGGTATGAACTTTACAAACAAAAATGGAACCTCAAAAGGAAACGATCTATATAGGGGACATTACCAACAAACCTCATGACTTCACTCCCAAATAAATATTAGAGATCCAAAAAGATCAATCTTTTATTAAATCAGTAGAGGCAATGATAAGTCAAGACCTCAATCAAAACATGTTGATACTTGCACAATAAGGTGCCAAACTTCCTACCAATTTTGACGTAAATCAACTTAGAGAACAACCAACAACATCAAATGTTGGAATAAAAAATTATCCACAAGGGGATGACCCCTTAGTGGATAACATTATTGAACAAGTACCTAAAACATCTTCAAATGTATTAGGTAAGTCCATGGTCACTTCTCAAGGGATAGATAAAAAAAATGCCCAAATCAATATATCAATCCCTTGTGCAATTCCCAAGGTTTAGATAATACCAACACAAGTCTAGGTTTTCACAATACCAACACAAATCTAGATGTTTAAAATACCAACATCCCACCAACATTCAATGCCCAAAATTCAAACACGATAAACTATGGGATGAATCCACCTTCATACAACATGAACTTGAATGATTCCAACACTCAACGACCCCAACATCAACATCAACATCAATACCAACAAAATATCACCCAACATCAACAATACACCATATTTCAATAATTACAATTAAAAAAACAACTCCAACATCAACAACAACTTGCTCAACAACAATTGATGTCATAACAAAATATTCAACAATCATCACACTTCAATTATCAACAATCGAATCCATCACAACATAACATTGTCCCTCAAGATCAATATGGGTCTCACAATGCATCCACCCAACATCAAAGAAATTATCAAATGGGTCATATACTTCAAGGTAATCCGCAATATCAAATTGGTCCTATACCTCATGGTAATTCACAATATCAAACCAATCCTATACCTCATGGAAATCATCAATATCAAATGGGTTCATATGGCATATGGCATGAATATTTCTCCATACCAAGATAAAAATTTATAGAACATGTATAATATGTTACCAAATGTTCCACCTACAGACTTATCATCACAAATACAAGCTTTAACATAGAAGATTCAAGACATTCAAGCAAGGAAGAAAAAAAAAATCATATGTCATTCAAGATCTATGTCCCTACCTGTTTGATAGAAACAACATGATGGTAGCATTTCCCCCAAACTTTGAAATGCCAAAGTTTCATAAATATAAAGGACATGGAAATCTCAAAGAACACATAAGAGAATTCTATGTGGCTTGCATGGAAGTATCTTATAATGATGCATAACTACTAATACTTTTCCCACTAAGTTTGGGTGGACAAGTGATTGAATGGTTCTCACATCTACCTTCAGGGATCAAAACATTCCAAGAAATCATAGACCAATTTGCAGCACACTTTTCCTACAATACGGATGCTGAAATCACTTTGGATGAACTATACATGTTAAAACAAAAAAAGGGAGAAGCTTTTGCTTCTTTCTTACAAAGATGGAGACACAAGGCAAGCAAATGCAAGTGGTAAATACCTGAGGAACAAAATGAGATTGTATCCAAAAATCTAAACACATACCTTGCCTTCCAACTAATAATACATCTAACAAACTTTGAGTGGCTTATATCTAAAGGGCTTAACATTGAACAAGAACTCATTTCCAATGGATCCACGCAAATATATAACCAACTATCTAGTTCCAACAATAAACCTTATTTTTGGGATAAAAATAAGAACATTACTAATGACAGTGTGATGGATGCAGAGGTTGTTATCAAAGCACTCTATACCTTACACACATAGAAGAAGACAAAAAAAAATTCCAAAATGCAAATCCTTCACGAGGACCACCACCAAGACCTAACAATGCTCCTCAAAGACAATTCACTCCCTTAGGGGAGCCCATCAAACAATCCTAAAGAAATTGATACAATCAAAGCACATTGAACTTCTTGATTATTACAGCTATATTGAACCTGAGATAAAACCCTCATGGTATAATGACAAGGATTATGGATGTCAAAGAAAAAGAAGGAAAACAATCCATGTCAAACTCCATTAGTCAAAGAAACTATGGAGAAAATAAAAAAATTAACTTTATCCAGCAAAGATGTCCACTGATGCAAGAGAAAGATTCAATATTGACATACAAATTATATGCAAAGGTTGGTCCTAATTCCACTCATAATTCTATATCCACCCTTCATTGCTCATCATCCCAATTTTGGAGAATCAAATATTTTAAACTATCAACCAAGCCATTTACATCTCATATTCCTCATCAAAATCCTCCATCCACTTTGAAATCAATGATATCCAACTCTCGCATTGACTGTGTCTTGGTAGAAACTCTTTATCATAAGGACTCTAAAGGTACTCTATTGCGATGTTTGTAGCTAGGTGAGGTTAACTCTAGTATCAACAAGGAAGATAAGAATATTCAAGGGTTATATACAAGAACTCATATCTTGGCAAATAAACTTCTACAGGAAAGATATTGTTAGCATATCATGACAACAATACCATCTACATTAGCATGATGGGGTGGTTCGACATAAAACTTCAAAAAACATAAAAATTATAAAAAAATGTAAGAAAACAGTAAAGAGAAAAATTGTCATTTGGTGAAAACCACTTTGGTGGCACTTTGGGAAAGTACCATGATCAAAACCTAGAAAACATGTGTCATGTGTAGAATCGAGCATCTACATGCACCATTTTAGGTGGAAGCATCTTATCCCCTCCATAATAAATCTAGCATTCCCTCCATCATAATCCATCTAATTCATCTTCATCCAAATCTTAAATAATCTTGATATTGGCAAAGGTTTGGGGTACTCTTCAACCTTTCTTATGTCAAAAACTTGGCATGGTCATTGACGATGAACTTATGCAATCTCATGGCTTATATCTAGCACTATCCTGATTATCCTATCACAAGATAATCCTTTGCATCCTTCACATACCAATCCATCCATCATTTTGATCTATGCATTCACTCATGGAATCCCAAACATTGCTAGACATCAGTGGTAGGAACTTGCATCATGTTTTCAAATAAATCTTGATCCATGTCCAATATCTTACAAAGTGATCATGACACTGTGATCTAGGTATCATTCAAAAAATTCAAAAACACTTGTAAAAGCACATCAAAATCTAAAAAAATCCTTTTTTATTTCCAAAACCAAAAAACATTCATAAAACATCAACATCTCCCAAAAACATTATCCAAGTCCAATAATCAAACTATGAATCCTCTGCATAGTTACATAGGAAAGGCCATCTTCAATGAGCCCTCAAGGCATAGGTTAGTCCCTTAGGTCTTATTTTCTTGGTCAAAATGTTTCAAAACTTCAAAAACATTCAAATAACCAAAAATCTTCAAAATATCTAGATAACACAAAAATATCAAAAATAGCCTCAAATATCCTCACAAACTTAAAAACATGTAGATATTTGAAAAATCCAAAAATATTTAGATAACATAAAAAATCCAAAAACAGCCTCAAAACAATTCAAAAAGTAAAAATTATTGAGAAATTTTGAAAACAAAATCACCCATCTCATCTCACTTTCATCTACAATAAACTTGTCATCCATAATAAAAATTTTGACATCCTCCACCTTTGATAACACAAACAGAAAACAAGTGCAATACTTATCTAAAACACAAACCTTAAATGCACAATCAAGTATCATGATCATTATCAAACATGTCAGTAAACAATCATATCAATGGCTTATCAAAACATCTACAACCAATCATCATCCAATGTATGTCTTATAGATAGATCTTTCCTACAATAGACACCATTTTAGTATCACCCTAAAAAAACGCTTTTTGGCAAGAGATATGATAACATTGACATTTTTTTCACTTTGATCTTTTCTTTTGGTTTATCTTGTTATTTTATTTTAATTATCTCTTGATGATGTCTAACATGATTTAAAGAGGAAGGAATGGGACATTGATCATTGCTTTCATATATTGTTGTGCTTGTTGGATGTTATTGTTGTTACCTAATTTTAGCTTTCAACTGAAATCAAGTAACTTAGTGTTTATTCTTTTGTATTTTCATTCAAACATTAAAAGATACATAATGATTCTGCTAAGTTCATTATTGTGCATAAAAGAGATTGTCAAAACAGATTGCATTTATTCCAATTTTGCAATTACAGACAAATAAGAAAGAGAACCAACATGTATTGAAAATGTAATCTTTATTGATAATTATGAGCGTATAATGTCCCTCACAAGCCAAGGGACTAGCTATTCTAATGATTATAAGGAAAATATTATACGCATACAGATAACGGAATAGAAATTACATATAAAATGAAAAGGGACCTGTCATTGCCTGGTGGAATGACAAATCCTATTGGCTTGGTCTCGCATCAACTTGACACCCTTCCTGCTACTTTGCTTTCGTTTGACACCCTCCTCACTGCTCCTAGGTTTCTTGCATTGGATAAAATAGTGTTGTTAGAGCAATGAAAGGTCCCTGATCAAAATATATGCAAAACATCTATAAACGTGTAATCTGATGTCTACAAGCATTAAAATAGCAGCATACCATAAGTTTCCATGAAAACAAGAAAGGACTAATCAAACACACCTACGATATGCTTTATTTATCTAATTGTTTTGCTCCTTGTGCATATTTAGGACAAGTCTTTATTATTGTTTTAATTTAGCTAATTACAGCATGTGGGGTGAAATGTGGCTCCCACAAGGGTAGAGCTCAACATGTTGCCCATTGATGTTAAGAGGGATAGGAAATTGAGTAACTTGATCAAATCAATGATAAACATGCTATTGATGCATTAAATCAATATGGAATCACACTAGTTGATCAACTTTCATTATCGGATTCAAAAGATGCAACACATAATGTGAGCTATCAAGAAATTCATACTTCATCTTTTCACAATGAATCAATCAATATGTTGCCATCATGTCAAAAGGAAGTTGTACTTTGTTGGATATGTCTTTCAATCTTTTTAAGTGGATCCAAGATCCAATTTATTAGAAGAATTAAATTATTTCAGTGATGCATCAAGTTCAATTATGCATCTTTTAAAATAGAGGAGATATCAAGTCATGCCTAAAACCATCATGAGGCATGTGTGGCAGCAAGAAGGAACAAAGATAATCATGCATTGTTGCATGAAAGACACTATCCAACTCATCTCACCTCAATCCTATTGGACAACCACACATCACCTAGGATGGTGAGCTTTTAGGTCACCAACATAAGTGACATATGTCTGCCCACTAAGATTAAAGTGAGTATATGGTGTTAGTTTGTTGCACAAGATCAAAAGACTTAGATGTTTGTGAAGACCAAGTAACAAACCTCTAGGGGCAGCAAGAATTTTTTAGGGAAAACATGAAGATTGGATCAGTCTTAAAGGAAAAATGCATGCTACATCTCATAAAGGGACAACAACAATCAAAGAAGAGTATGGGACAACAAGAATCAATGAGTAATGACAATCTATGTGATGGGAGCAAGATGCAAAGTAAAGAAAAATAACAATGAAGTTAAGGTACAACAAGTCTCCATGAACTCAAAGAACTATACATTGTTCACATGGAACAAATCAATGATCATTCACTCAACAGAGGTATGAAACAAACATTTGATGCTACAAGACAACAAGGTCCAAAAGACAATGTATTTCAGCAATCAATGAACAAAATGGAAGCAAATCACTTCATAATATCAATGCAATGTTGAGACTACAATGAACAAAGTGAAGCAACCATCTATATTAGCTACAACCATGATGATATCAGGAACAATGAATGAAATACATTTCAAGCAACAATTTCCTCCAATGGAGCATCCCCTAAGCATGATCATCAAAAAAGCTATGTAAGGAAAATGTGTTTCATAAGTGATGCCAACACTTGAACATTTGAAAGCATTGCTAACAATCAAGAGATGCAAAATAGTGCAGAAAAATGGAGCTCACATTCAAATGATCATCCATATACCTCAAAGTAACCATATCGGAGGAAACAATGTTAAAAGATGCTCAATTTGAGAAGCAAAAGGTACTGAACATGTTTTTTTTTGTATCTAGGCACCTTTCTTTCATATGTATTTCAAATAGTTAAGTGGGTTGTTGCCACAATGCTTTTATTTAAGAACAAAGCAAGCATGTTGAACATGCATTATCAATTGATCAGTCCCAAAGGATACAATCTCATGGTGATGAGATGGGGAAAACAACTAATGGAAACAAGCAAGCTATGTTTTTACAAGATCAATTGAAAAAATGAAGAGTTGGGACTGCATTCAAGATTACTTTTTATCTTTTTGTAACATGGAAAGTATAAATGCAATAACAAACTCATTGGGGCTTGTGAGAGCCAAAGGAAAATCACCTAAAAGCATAATGATGTTTTTAAGACCACAATAAGGAAATACACAAGGCAATTATGTATGTGGTAGAGCATCCTAGGTGTCAAAGCACCATTATGTAATGGATAGTGAACAATGATCTCGCAAGTGGGTAGTCAGTTAAGTGTCAAGGTTGCATATGTTGTTGAGGTCCTTTTAAAACCATTAAAGGATGCATTGAGTGTAACACAATAATGCAATCTATCATTTATTGCATTATTCTTTCAATGTTTAATGCCAAAGAATACTACAGGACTACCATGATTGGCAGTAAGATCCCTACTCAAGTCATTTCCAACTTGGAGTGTCAATGCAAAATAGGGGTCATCTCTACATATATGGTGTCAAAAAGTCACTCATATTCACAAGTGAAGAAAACATGCATGACAAACTTGCTAATCTCACAAAAGCATAAACATATGAAGCTACTATGGATTACAAGTGGGACTAACATTCCAATATTCCATTTGGAAAATACAAACACTTTGTCATGATAGCACTCAAGCATGATGATCATCTAAAGTGATCATGAGAATGCAGAGTCATTTCACAACCTTCATAATTCTTAGAAACTTACAGAATGGTAAAGATGCATAAAGTGCCAGAAGGTATACCTAAACCATGCAATGGCATTAAATCCTGTAGAAAATTACTTTCTTTAGGGGGTTTTGTCTAAGGTGCAGTGAATACTAAAAACCTAAAGAGGTATCTATGAACAGAGGCTAAGTTATCTTTATTTTTTGTGTAGTGGCAATAAATCTTTGCAATAAATTTCAAATGTTCTTCAAATGGTGGAGGAAATGAAAGAAATGAAATAACTAGGTGCATAATAGAGCTCTTTTCAGAGTGTTCAAAATTGTGTCAAGATCAAGCCCACTTCATGGCCACGGCTTGAAGAAGTGTCTTTCTTCAAAATAACAAAGACCCATTTGGAGTTTTGTAACCAAACTAAAGATTCAGAGGTGATAAATAAATACCTTGGGGTTTTCTTCCATAATAAACAGAATGTGTCATGGTGGCTTGGTAAGGTCATTTTCTTTCACAAACTAAAGAAACCCACTTGTGTTTTTATTATGAAATGAAAAATACAGAGGTAAACAAAGAGTGTTGTCTTCTCAAATAGAAAAAAAAACCCATTTGGGTTTGTGTCAAAAGTGCAATTATAGAGACATTAAAGGAGAATAATTGGAGTTATCTTTTTCAGAAAAGAGCAACAAAAATATTCAAAACCCAGCTATCTCCTCACAATTGTGGTCTAAAAAGGAGGATTTCTTCACAAAATTAAAAAAAAACCACTTGGGGTTTGAGTTAAAATTTGCACATATAGAGATATTGAAAGAATAACATGGAGTTTTGTTCTACATAAAAGAAGAGAAATGTAAATCAAAACCCTATTTCATTCTCATGGCCGCAACCAAAAAGAGCAGATTTTCTTCACAAAATCATGAAATACATTGGGGTTTTTTAAATTCAACTTC
The DNA here is from genome assembly GCA_007258455.2 of Sequoia sempervirens. Taxonomy (NCBI): domain Eukaryota; kingdom Viridiplantae; phylum Streptophyta; class Pinopsida; order Cupressales; family Cupressaceae; genus Sequoia; species Sequoia sempervirens. Next base: position 195,675 of record VDFB02368673.1, on the reverse strand, counting down.
AATACAGAATAAACTAAGCATTTTCCTGCTTCATTCTTAGTATGGAGGCTCGAAATGAGCTTTATTTTCTAAAAATCAGAAGGTATAGGGTCGACTGGAAGCTTACTTGAGCTATGTTGCTCATTTTTTGTGTTTATACAAGCTTTTGTCACATAAAAGAAGCCTCTATTCAAGCTTCAAAGTAACCTCATGGCAGCTGTGAGAAGAGTGAATCATCACAGAAGATAAAGAAACAAAAAAATGATCAAAAAATATTACATGGTCACAACTATTTAGCTCATAAAATGGCCTTCAAAATGTGGAAAAACTAGATTTTGATTCAAAAAATGCTTTACCTATTGTTTTTTGTGGAGATCACAAGAAATATGCCAAGAAACTAGTCCAAAACACCATTTTTTGTGAACTCAAAGAAACCCTCATGGCGGCCAAGTGAGAATCCTCTAGAAGGGTCGATGCAAAATGATGAGTATATTTTTCCTTTTCCCATCTTTTGTTTAGGGTTAGAAACCCTATGGAGGCCAATGGGATTTTTTGCCTTGTTTTTAAAAATGAAACACATTTTAATGTGTTATGTGGTCGTTGAAGTAAGGTTTATGACTTAGGCATTTTTTTCCTTAAATTTCATATTGAACACCATGTTCCTTGCTTTGAAATATGCTAAGTCCCCAAGCCATGAAACATGTAATGCCTTGAAAACTTTTAAAATATGCCTTCCAAGGAGTGTGGAATCCCTTTATGCTCATATAGGCCAAATTATGGGCCTTTTTTTTGTCTTTGAAAATCAAGGGGGTTGTTGACTAAGTCATAGTCATGTCTTTTTGGCCTTGAAATGTAGAAGTGGAGGAGAGTCAAAATTGGTTGAATGCCTTGAAGGAATTAATTTTGCTTGAATTGTTTTACAAGCACTTGAATATATCTTTTGTTTTGCATATTTTATCAATGGTAAGGCATGATTTAACTGATTTGTAAATCACTTTTATTTTATGTCATTTCTAATGCAATATTGATGTAATCCAAAGAGGTGGTGGGGCCTCTTTTTGCATTCTTTTGAAATGTAAATTAATTTGTTTAAGTGATGTATTATAAATCAACTAATCAAATTATTATTGTTTTGAATGCAAATTAGAGTCTTGTGCTTTTGCAAAAGCACTAAAATTGTGGGTCAAGGCTTTTGAAGACCAATGATGACTGGCAGACATGAGGGATGTGTGAGAGGTTGTTTTGACTAATTTTGGTGGAAAAGGGGCTGTTTGAAGGAATTTTTGTCACATTTTTAGTGTGACTATTGACTTGGCTTGACTTTGCTTCATGTGGAGGACAGTTTGGAGTGTTTCTAGAAGGTTCTTTTTGGCCTCTTTTGTTGCAGCCGACTAGAACCTTCTAGATGGACTTGTGTCAAAGGATTGGTTGCTTTTTCTTAAGTAACTTCAATCTTGGTTATTGAATTTAGTTCTTTCTTTCCAGCAGAGTGATAGCTTGGCTTTGGAGTTATCTTTTCAGCAAGAGCAGTATTGTAACTCAAATGGACTTCTAATGATAGTTGAGTACTTTGAATCAATGAAATTGGACATTTACCTTCTCATTTCATGTTTTATTGTGTGTTGTTAGTGATTGATCAAATTATTTGTGAAATTTACCTTTCCTTGTAGTCTTGTCTCATGGTTAAGCACCTATTTAGCAGAAAATGCATTGTTACAAGTTATAAGTTGTGTGTAGTTAATGCAAGTGTTGTTAGTTGTGAATTTGTTTTTCCTTCTAAGAGTCCTGCTAAAAAACCTCTTTATAAATTACTTATGTGAAAATGAGTTGTGTGAACAAGGTTTTGTGTCATTGTTTTGAATGTGAATAGGTTGTTTTTGCAGATCTTAGTTTTGGTGTATCACCCTTTGAATTTTTTCAGTTAAGTCATTTTCATGCATCTTTTTACCCTTTTTCTCAAGAGACTATTAGTTTAGGTGACATCAACAGGGGATCCAACCCATAATCTGGGGATCTACTTTCATAATAGGACACCCACAACCTGAAAGCAGTCCCATGTTAGTCCAAATTTGTTGAGTGCTTTCACAACTTAGCAAAGGGGTGAAAATTTGGCCAACTAACAATTGTAATATGACCTTGGCGAATACTTTCCTTGCATGTGCAGGGATAGTCTCAAGTAAAAGAGATCGCTAGGACATATCAAGTTCTTGATACCTTTTGTGTATTAGTCTCCTTACTTCGATGGATTTATTCTCTCACATGATCAAACAAGGTTTTCATATGTTAGGTATGAACAAGAATACTCCTATCTATTTGTAGAGTTAAATTCCATGCATTAGATACAATGTCACCCTGTTTCTTCATACCTTGGTACATCTTGTCTATTTGTTATATCAAAAATAGGGATTGCTATGATGAAACTAAGCCTAATCTAAAAGAAAAAGAAAAATCATTTATCCCATCTCATCACATATCCAATAAAATATTGGAACAATCATAGGTTATTAGTATTCTAATGAACATCATCATCTTATTCATTCTTATTAGTATTATATCTTATCCTCTCATTCTATCTCATTTTTCTATCTCTATCATACTAACATTTCTATCCAAGTGTCAAAATATACATGAGGTTATTCATAGTAGATGAGTGTGTATACATCATAAAATTTGTCTACATCAAACATCTAAGCTTTCTAGGGTTTATTTTTTCATCCTCTTCTCAGTAGAACCACTCTCATGATTTTTTGTGATCTCGATCTAAAAATCATTTTTCCTACTCAATATCTCGAGGGGGGATCATACTAGCATTCCTCCATCCATTGGGGCACAATGGGGCATCAGGAAAATTTATAAAAAAATTGATCTGAGCATCATCAGTTCTTTGAAGTAACGTAACATGTACCTCGCTTGAAAGAGGGGGAAAATGTAGAAACTTAAAAATGTCCTGAGTATATCACACATCCTATTTTTTCTTACTAACAACATTTCTCTCATAATTCACCAATTTCGTCTATTTGATTAAATATTATCCAATTATTTAGTTAAATTCACCCTTTTCTCATATTAATTAAATAATTAAGCTTTATTTGATTAATTCATTACATTCATACTAATAATACCTCTTTTTTTATTAAATAATGTCAAATTATTTAATTAAATTTCATTTTCTCCTTGATTTTAAATATTTCTCAATTATTTAATTAAAACTCCTAATTCTTCCAACATGCACAATTAAATGATTTTCATAAATTGTTTAATTAGCTAATTTTCCTCCAATCCTCCAACTTGCATAAAGAATATTCCACATGGAATATTTTCTTTTCAAATTTGAATTCTTCCCTCCAATTCAAAATATCTCCAACTGAATTCCTAAAATTAAGGGACATTGTTGAGTCTCTCATGGATTATTGACCCTTAATCTAATCTTGATCCATGACTCATGGATTATCAATCACTTGATTAATCCTTGATCCACACGCACCTCCTTAATCTTCTCTCATCCATTTATCATCATTTTTAATTCTCACCATTGATCATAATTCCAAAAATGTATAAATACCAAGCCTTTTCATATCAAATTCATTCACAATCCTCATAGCAAAGTTACTCTCTAGAATTCTTGTTTCAAACCTTGAAAATTTTAGGGATAATCTTGTGAATCAACCTTCAAGTCAAGCTTTTGCACAATGGATTAGGAAAATTTGAGAACTCCACATCATTACACCACAAGTTTGCTTCAAATCCACAATCAAATTGTGAGGTTTGCACACTAGTTTAGATTCATTTGGTTGAATTTTGGTTTAGTGTTTTTGAATTGAATCTTCTTAGTGTTGTTAATTGAATTTCATTGAGTATGGATTTCATTTGATCACAATCTTGTAGTTTCTTAGTGTTTTGAGATCTTAATTGCTTCTATTTTGATGTTATTTGATCAATTGAGCTAACCATATCATAGTTTCAATATATCAAATTTACAAACCAAAACATGTATGCTATATCATTAAATACATATCATGTTTGATACTATCATATCAATTTTATTTCTTACTAGGAACATTTTTACTTAGTTTGAATGAGTCAAACCTAGGAATAGCTCTAATCGAAGGTAATATTTGTTCCCAACTATTGTTGTCAATTTTTTATGGGTAACTTCTAGGTCTCTCACTATTGCATCTCCTCAAAGCTCATATTGATGATGCTTGGTGTACTTTTTTGAAAGTATATGTACTCCTAGAAATTACTATCTACCTTCATAAAATATTGAGACCAATAATCAACCTCTTGAATATCATTCTTAAATAATGGAGTACCACCTTCATACAAGATCTTTAAGAACCCATGTATAGGCATTCTCAAGGTTAAAGTTACCTATTCAACAATCAAAAGAAATGTAAGTCTACAATTAGACTCAGTAAGGACCCTCCTTTTTCCCTAGTACAAGTGCTCATTCCTCCTTTTCCATAAAAACCACATAATTTCAATAGACAAAACATACCAAAATAAATTTTACTCAACATTAAAATCTTTAACATAACCACACAAAATTTCAAACCAAGAGACATTATTTCTACCATCCTAGCCTAGAACATTACCCATGAACATTGACCAAATTGTAGAAGCATAATGACATTAAAAAAATATGGTCTATATCTTTAGGACAATTACATATAGAATAGAAAAATGAAGAAGGACCAATAACTAACTTCTTAATCAACCACATCCATCTAAAACATTTTTTGGCTCAATTTTGTTGGACCATCAAACTTTGACAATATTAGACCAATCTTTTTTCTCTAATTTCATCTTCCAAGTTTGATTGACATGGTCAAGCACGTCTTGGGAGTGGGTTAAGATTTTATATAGATTATAAGACTTGACATTTAAGAGGGGAGTGTCATCAATCCAAAAGAAGTTTCCATAACCTTCCTCATTAGGTTTAATGTTAATCAGAAATTGCAATAACCCCAAAGCCTCTTCAATCACAAAAAAATGATCTCTTATTGGATGATGGAATATAAATTTCACTTTTTAATTGATCCAAGCTCTTTATTTTATTATTACATAGAATATCATTAAAGCGAGAGATTCCTTTTCTATTCCATTTCTTGGTTGAGCAACCTTGTACTAGTGCTAGAGGCTTGTTGCTATTGTTCAAATTCTGCCAAATAGATATGAACCCCAATATACTATTTTTTTTTTTACTCACCACCTCATAGCCTAAAATCAAATGCCTATAAGATTCCCAAGACTTCCATATGTTGGAAAATACCACAAATCCAAAGGGTTTTATACTAAAATTACCAAAAAAGACATCATGAATGTACATATTTTTCCATTGCTTTTCCTTTTTTGGAACAACTTCTTGAAGGTTTTTCCTTATAAGAATTTTCTAAGGTTCATTACTAACCAATGCTTTTACAATCCATTTTATATGCTAGGGTCATGCCTTGACTCTTCAAGTCCTTTAACCCCAACCCCCATCTTCTTTTCCTACACAACACTACTCCCACTTAGCTACATTTTTTTTGTCTTTTCCTTTTCCATCCAACCACAAAAACTTCATTATAAGTTTCATACATTATTAACTTGATAACTAGAAAAAAACCATACTGAAGAATAATATATGGAGTAGGATGAAATAAGTTTATGGAAAACTTGCATCCTTATTGCAAGGGAAATATAATTATTATTCTAGTTTTTTAGTGTTTTCTCAATCTTTGCAAACATCTAGCTCCACATTTATTTTAAAGTAGGACTAACAGAGAAGGGGATACCCAAATATCTAGCAATTTTATCAAGACCACAACATTGCTAAGAAAATTTTGATAACCATGTGGGAGGTTCTGAGTTCCAACTTAATAACAAGGACTTAGCATATGAGATTTTAGATCTAGAGGCATGGAAAAAATATTTAACCTAACCATTAGGTTATCCATATTTTCTTAGTCAATTCGGGAAAAGTGTATTGTCACAAATACAAATTTTATGTTAAGTAGTGAAGATTTATCTTGAAGCACAACTCCATTTAGTTTAGCTCTAAGTCTATCAGTCCTTAAATTATAAAACAAATCTTTAGAAGAAACTAAAAATAATGCAAGAGCCAAGGTGCAACCTTGTCTTATATATCTACCAAGGGGAAAAGGATCAAAGAGATAACCATTTACCTCCACTTATGTATTTGCATATTTAAATAGAACCCTACCATTTTGTAGAATTCATTTGGGAAACCAATTGCTTCTAATATAAATATCACAAATGACCACTCTACTCTACCATAAGTTTTTTAAAAATCAAGAAGAAGAATCCTTATATCTTGACTACTTCTTGCCCTGTCTAGTGCCTCCCAACTAGAAATTGAGTTTTCTAAAATATATCTACCTTTAATGAACCCTATTTGGGTATTTTTATGATCAATGGGAGGATCTTTGTTAATCTTTGAGCCAACCATTTTACAAAAAAATTGTAAGACACATTTAGGAGAGTAATGGGTCTCCAATTTTTAATATTACCCTAATCACCATCTTTTGGAAGAAACTTTATTATACCTTTGTTTATGTTAATACCTAAAGATCCCTTTTCAATAGCCTCTTGATACACATCATATAGGTCATCAACCACCTAGTCTATATTAGCTTTATAAAACTCAATTAGCAGACCATCAACCCTAGGAGACTTCCCTAATCGGAAAGACAAATTAGCATTGGAAATTTCTACTTTGGATATCTCTCTTTTCAACTTTACCTTCATATATTTTGTGATTATTTTAGGTATTATTTGTTTCAGATACCTTGAGCATTAATGCAAGAGAGTTTTATTCTCAATTGAGAATAAGTTCTTGTAAAATTTACAAAATATTTTTTTATTTCATTTTTTGAATCCAAGAGTCATTGACCCTAATAGGTCTGATAGACTCAATGAAATTTTCTTCCCTCAACATTTTGAAGAAGTATTTAGTACCTTTGTCTCACTAGTATAATTTAGCAAATAAATGACTAGGTGACTAAAAATTTTAGTCACAACAACTAAAAATGACTAAATTCTACTCATTTTTTGCAACTCAGCTATAAATGAGTAAATAAATGAATAATTTGGTCGTTGACTAAAAAAATATTTAGTCACTGTGGGTGGCAGGGTGGGCCCCTCCTACCCCTCATATAGTTCCCTATCATACACATCCATGAGGACACAAATAAAGGAAATTATGCTAATAAAGAGGGAGGATATGAGGTGGTGGATGGGGTACGAAAGGCGGTTGCTCAGTGGCAAGGCCACATCACTCCAAGCCCTCTCCAAAACGTCGGAGGGAAGAGGAAGGAAAATACCAAAGTTTAGCAATTCACTAAATTAGGGGAGTCCTCGGCGACGGAAGGAGAAGCTAATGACACAAGAATCCAAGTATAATCAGCTCGACACGTAGGGTACAACCATCATTAAAGCTCAAGTATTTGGGATGAGTGGCAGAACTCACTCCTCAAGAGGAGCTAGTCGAATGAAGGATGAAGGCCGTAGGACAATTTCATTGCAAGGACGGAGTGCCTTGCTTCGCCATTATTTTAGATTCATGCACGAAGGCTCAGCCTTACAGCATACGGGCCTTTTAAAAGTGAATGGATGAATACATTCTCACAGTATGGTTTTTGAAATTTGGTTTGTTTTTTTATCTCTGTGAAGGGAACTGTCGACTAAAGGGCTGCAAATGGCGAGGATGAGCAGATCAAAATTCATTATCTCCATATCAGTGGAGGGGCTAGAAAGTTTCGGTGTTGATACTCCAGTCTCCTTGGTGGCAATGGAGAGACAAATAGCGTTTTAGGAGATTACTGATCAAAGGCTGAAGCGAATCCTACTCGAGGATGATCCCTTGACAATGTTAGCAGTCAAAATGATACTAGGCAAAGGTCATCTGGAAAGAAAGGAATTTTTGAGATACAACGCAAACATCTCTTCTCTGTTCTTAGCTGTAATTCTGGACTTGGAAGTCCCAAAGGTGGAGGAAAAGGATATACTGGAGCGTCTTTTCTGAGGTGACCTGCTAGGGGGGTTAGAGAAGACACTGAAAGTGGCTTTCAAGGGCAAAGGAATCTCGCACCCCACAGACCTGGACCTTCTTTGGGAGATAGACAAGGTAGTTAAAGTCTATCCCTTCATTTTAGACCTCAAGGGGCCAGAGCTTATGAGGCACAGAATGTTATCGGCCATGGCAGTCTAATTCTTGAAAAGGAAGTTGAGGCTTGTGACGGAGGAGGGGATGGAATGGGTGGAAGACTTCACCCTGTTTGTAGAATTAAATGGCTTTCTGTGAGGCTCGGCCTCTATGTTTTAAAGTTTTAATTTTTTTGTGTTTAATCATAATACTAGGTGGTTTTTAGAAGTTACGCAATGGAACTGCAAATTCGGTACCGGCCATGTGAGGCTCGGCCTCTAGGTTTAATTTATGTATTTAAAATCATATTAGTAGATGGTTTTTTGAAGCCATGTAGTGGGACTGCATTTTTGGAACCGGTCGTAGCTTGCTCCCGGGTTGGAAGGTTTAGCCGATAGGCTTAGATTGCATGGAAGATTGTTATATCCTGCTATGCAGACGAATGTAATTTTTATAATAATTAATATAAATCCCTACCTTGCGTATCAAAATATATATATATATATATATATATATATATTTAGTCACAGAAATAAAAGTGACTAAATAGTTAGTCATCAAATCCAAATTAGACAAATTTTAAAAAAAATAATTCGGCCAATTATTGGCACAATGTATTCATGTGCATGATGTATTGGTGCAATTATTCACTTTCATTGCAGATTCATTTGTCTTGTTCATTGTAGATTCATTCGTCTCACTTGACCTCATGACCTCACTTCATTTGTTAGCCTGGCATGAGTCATTTTGATCAATTATAGCAGCTACTTGCATGGGCGATAAGGATTCAGAGAGGACTTGGAGACTTTTGAAAAGGTGGGCAAGGGCAAGGAAGTTGGAGTTTATTGCAATGAATTTAAATTCACTGAGGCCCTCTACAGTGAAATCATATTTGGGGACGCCCTTTGTAGTGAATTCAGAGGTAATTCAAAACCCTCATTACATTAAACACAAATTTGAAACGCTCATTACAATCTACTACTCTTAATAATGTTCTTTTACAATCTTGCCACTATTCTACTTCATAATGTGTTCGAGCTAAATATAATAAAATTTGGGTGTCAGTGCCAAAATAGAATTTCCTAAAAAAAAATTGATACATTTTCACTACAAGTGTAAATTGTCCTTGTACAAAGTAAACATGTTCTAGATTTACCCATACATCAAGCATCTAAACAAAGATATTTCCTATAGCAGCTTCTTGTACCTGTGTAAGGATTTCCTTTGCAATATAAAATTGACCCCTTTTAGCTAACACAATGGCTGCCCCATTTGTAGCATAAACATTTCCTGGTCTTTGTTCCAACACTTTACAATGGTTGCCCCATTTACAACATAAACATTTTCACTGCAAGCACAAACTATCCTTGTGCAAAGTAAGCATGTGCTACATTTACCCACACATCAGGCATCTGAACAAAGATGTTTCCTACAAAAAATTCTTGTACCTTTGTAAAAATTTCCTTTGCAATATCAAATTGACCCCTTTCAACTAGCACAATGGATGCCCCATTTGCAACATAAACATTTCCCGGTCTCTATGCACACACTTAAGTGGCCCCTTTTATGACATTAAGATCCTCTTGATTTATTATTAGACTCCTATTTTCCAAGAGAAAAATCCCCAAGGCCCATGGGAAATGAACGATGAGCATTTGAGTTTCAACTTGGTTTCATTTCAAAAAGGGGACATTACATTATACAAGATTTGTTTAACAACATAATAATTTAATCCACCTATTTGGGACTATAAAATAAAAATAGATGAATTAATCCATTTTCAATTATACGTTGTTTTAATCTAGAATCTGATTGAAAGATAAAGCATAATACATTGAAGGACACAAAAAAATGTTCTAAAATAAAGACTAAAATAGGTTGCCCATGAAAAACAAAAAAGAGGAAAACGAAAAGATAACATATAGATGATTCATTTGAGGTTTTTGATAAGATCTCATTTAACTATGTCAAATGGATTTGGAAGGGATAAAGCATATTTGATTGACTAAAATTTTGAGGTAGCTTATCCATTGTCATTGTATGCATCATCTTCTATTGGAATTTATTTCTACAATGCACCAAACCTAGAATTGATTGGGGATGCACTTAAGTTGGATAAAAACTCATCAAATTATTTATTTATGCATGGCAACATGGAACTAAAAATAGATGACTAGCTTAAAGCAAAAGAAACAATTAAAGTAGCATACCAACTTATCTTGGTTGATGAAGCAAAATGAAAATATGATGAAGAATGAAGGATTTGGATGGAAAGGAGAAAGCAAGAGGAAGAACTTCGGCGGGTGTGCAACAAGAGGAGCAATTTGAATGTGTGAAGGAATTATGGAAGAGTAAATGTAAGGATAGGGATGATGATGATGATGAGGCCGATTAGTTTAAGAGTAAACAAAAGAAGAAAAATAAGGATAAGGACCACAAGGCTTATGATTCTTATATGGAGGAACCTGATGTTTCCATGGAAGATGAGGCAAATTATATTAGTGATAAGGCACAAGATGATGTAGAAAATTCCCAAGATCTTCTTGTTGTTGCAGGTCTAGAAGACACTGATGATGGTGAGACAAATTCTCAAGTTTCAACAAAATCTCGAAGGAGACATGCATACTTTGATTCTGAAGATGATGAACCATTGCAGAAACAAAATCTGAGAGAAGATGGTCTATATGATGACAATGTCTAGGCTTCATGAGCTTTAAGTAAACCTAGCTCTTATTTTCCAAGAGAAAAATCCCCAATGCCCATGGGAAATGAATGATGAGCATTTGAGTTTCAACAGATTCCAAGAGAAGATGATGCATACAATGACGATGGATAGGATACTTCACAATTTTAGTCAATCAAATATGCTTTGTCCATTCCAAATCCATTTGACATAGTTAAATGAGATCTTATCAAAAACATCAAATGAATCATCTATATGTTATCTTTTCATTTTTCCTCATTCTTGTTTTTTATGGGCAACCTATTTTAGTATGTTGAAACTCAAATGCTCATCATTCATTTCCCATGGGCCTTGGGGATTTTTGTTTTGGAAAATAGGAGCTAGGGTTGGTTAAAGCTTAGGAAGCCTAGAAATCATCATCATATGGATAATCTTCTCTCAAACTCTATTTTTGAAATGGTTCATCATCTTCAGAATCAGATTATGCATGTCTACTTCATGATTTTGTTACAACTAGAGAATTTCTCTCACCATCATCAGAGTCTTCTAGACCCATAACTACAAGAAGATCTTGGGAATTTTCTACATCATTGTGCCTTATCACTCATATAATTTTCCTCATCTTCCATGGAACCATTAGGTTCCTCCATATAAGAATCCTAAGCCTTGTGGTCCTTATCCTTCTTTTTCTTCTTTTCCTTCTTTTGCTTCTTCTTAGACTGACCAACCTCATCATCGTCATCATCCATGTCCTTATGCCTACTCTTCCATAATTCCTTCACATGTTCAAATTTCTCCTCTTGTTGCATCACCTGCCAAATTTCTTCCTCTTTCTTTCTCCTTTCCATCCGAATCCTTTATTCTTCGTCGGCTTTTCTTTTTGCTTCCTTAGCCAAGGGAATTTGGCATGCTACTTTAATTGTTTCTTTTGCTTTAAGCCAGTCATTTGTTTTCAATTCCATGTTTCTAAGCATACATAAAGCATTTGATGATTTTTTTTCCACCTTAAGTGCATCCCCAATCAATTCTAGGCCTAGTTGGATCTCATTCCGAGCCTAAGCCATGGTTGCAAGACATAGATATGCATCCATATAATATCAGGAAACTTGAGCAACTTTGGCCTATATAAAAGATTTTCTTTTTCAGTATCATGTAGTTGTTTAAACAACCTAGCAAGATTAAATAGTGTTGTGACTTTATCCCATGGTAACTCAAGTGAAACACCACCTTCTAGTCGATGGAAGAATTCCATATCCTTAAAGTGCACAAAAAAAATTGCATAATTGGCACTGGGGCTTTTATTTATGAATTCAACCCAAATGCCATTTCCTAATGCCTCCATAAAAGTTTGTTGAGCCAACTCTAGTTCATCATGCTCAAAATGAAGAAGCCCAGTGTTGTTTAACAATTCAATGGGTACTTCTTCTCTACTCTTCTTTACAAGAGACTTTGTTGTCTTAAGAGAATCTAAGGTTGCACTAGGGGGTGAAATCACAATACCGTGTCTCACTTTTTTCCCAAGATGGACATTTACATCAATATTTTTAACTGAATCTTCATCTTTTGAGACCTATAACAACTAAACCATTAAGAATTTGAAGATGATGTGAACTAGTGATTTGTGGCAATTTGTGTGTAGATTATATATATAATTTTTTTTCAAATTTTCTGAAATAAATCATTAATCTTTCAACATCTCCTTTAATAACTGGTTTTAAACAAAAAACAACATTTTCATAAAGTAACATTTGTGTTGTACAACATAACTTTTTTTCTATAAAGGATTAAATTCTATTTTTTGAAATATAGATTCTCAACATCAATATCTAGGGAAAGGATATTTTTTCATAATTTTTTGTTGTATATTATTTTTTTAAATTAATTTTTGAATTCACTATAACTATAATTTGGACATATGTGTGTGTCGTACAACCTAACTTGTTGTGTATGTATCAAAATTCAATTTTTCCTTTTTGGGTGAAACAAGGACATCAATACCTAGGGAATGGGTATTTTTTTAAAAAAATTTATAATGGTTTACTAATTTTTCCACCTCTGCACAACAAAGAGCTTGATGTTTAGAGAAAAACCTATGTTTAGTAAAAATTGAAAATTAAATACATGATAAAATGAAAATATATCAAAATTGTACTTGTTGGAAAGCTCATTTCGAGGGCTACAATCTTGAAAAATATAATTTTTAAATGACATTATTAATCCCTCAAAAGGTAAAGAAAAGTGGTTTTATACCAGCATTTTGATAGGTGCAAAGGAGATTCCATTATTGGTATGATTTAATACTAAAGGGGTTATATCCAAGGGCTTTTATCTAATGGGGTCTTATCTATCCCTCTTCAATTAAAACCCTTTAGATGGAGCCTCTCAAGACTTAAATCATTAGTTTTTTTCTAAAACAAGTGATTTCAGGCAGAAATCAACACATCCCAAAAGTGAGACACACTATTGTGGTAGCACCCTAGGGTCTATTGATATTAATAACTCACCCATCTTGATAAATACATGGGAATCACATGGATCTATGTGAGTTGCCTTAAAATTTCCAAAGCCTTCTTTGCCTACCCTTTTTGAGCATATATATGGCCTACAACTTTTAAGCTCTCACACTTCTCCCGGTGGACCTCCAAAAAAATTTCAATATTTGAGAGAGAAATCTTAAGATCTCCTAGCTTCAATTGAACCTGTCCACAAAATCCTATGGCCTCTAGCTTTTCTTAATGGATGCCATGTAGTAGCAGCTAGTGGTGTCATAATAACCTTTACTATGATAAGATAATGCAAGATTATAATATGAATGAGATTTCATGAGAGGGTGGTCAGTTGAAACAAGAGTTGTCTCAATCAACTGTTCCACAAGAAAATGTTGCCCTGTGAAGAAAAAATGGTTTTCTAAATGATTCAATTCCATTGCACAGTACAAGTATAATTCAAAGGCTCTATGCATCTTTTCCATTCCTTCATGAACACTACCTTTTTCACTAACTATGAGAATCCTACAATTAAAAATGTACAAAACTAACCACAAAGATTTTTTGCCATTTCAAATAGCAAAATTGCCAAAAAAAAATGTGTTTAAAACCTGCAAAAAATGCAAATAAAATCACGCAAATTTTCGTGCCAAAAAAAAACCATGATACCATAGCTTGTTGCTTACTATTATGCTTGATAGATTTTTTCCAAACATCCATAGCTTCTTTGAAATCACCTATTTTAGGCTTTTAGCCATAGCAGCAAGGTAGTGATTTGTTTGATAAAATGCTTTGGTAGACATGTATGAAAAATGTGGTAGTATAGACAAGGCAATGAACTTTGGAAAAAATGTGTCAAATAAATGTGGTCTCATGGTGATGGAATGCCATGACAAGCAAATTTTTATGGATTGTCATGGCATCCCATCACCATGAGACCACATTTGTTTGAGGCATTTTTTCAACCAATTCACTGCCTTGTCTATGTTATTTCTTACTATTATGCTTTGATAGATTTTTCCAAGCATCCATAGCTTGTTTGAAAGAACTTGTTTTAGGCTTTTAGCAATAGCAACAAGGCAATGAATTGTTTGATAAAATGCTTTGTAGACAATATGTATGAAAAATGTGGTATCATAGACAAGGCAGTGAACTATTTGAAAAAATGCCTCAAAGAAATATGGTCTCATGGAATGCCATGAAAGCAAATGCAATTGGCAACTGCTCCTAGTTATTAGTTATGCAATGTGAAGTAATTGCATAACTGCTTAGGTTGACTTTGTAAAAACTATATTGCAATTGAAATTTTGTCATTTATTAGCATCTAGTTATTAGTTATGCAATGTGAAGTAATTATTTGAGTTTGAAAGATGTGCAATGCAATGTAATCAGCAATGAAAATGATTATGAACAAATAATTGATACGAATTCATAATATACCCCTATATTCCAACCTAAAATACATAAAAAAAATCCAATCATACACAGTATTATCCACAAATAATTGAGACCAAAATTCAAGCACCAGATTAAATCTTCTTGTCCATTGATTGCTTCAAATAGATATTAAAATATAACATAAGTCTTCTCATATATGTTTCTATAAATGCTTATGATAATGATATCAAAATTTAGTCTTGGTTTCTCTTTTATAAGAGAAGCAACAAGCTTCAAACCGTTACAAAATATGACATCTTTTCAAAATTCATGCCTCTTCGTATAAACTAAACTAAACATTAGTTTTTCTTAAGACATAAAATAGAGAAAGTAGATAAATAATGAAGTCTGCAACACTCATGACACCATAGTCTTTTAATCTCTGTAAGGCACCCTTGATCACTAAAGATCTATCCAAGGTCCTTTCTCCATATTAGTGTATCTGAATGTGCATTTCTTCCACTGTGAAAGCCCCAAGGCCTACTATTTGGGGGGAGGACCCATATACCTCTGCTCCACATACACTATATAATCATATGGCCATTTTTACTCTTGATTTTTCACTATATTTGCAAGGTGAATCTTCCATCGGTTGTCTAGTAACGCCCTGCCATCCATGATAAACTTATAATATCCAACATCGAATGCTATTACTCCATCTATGATTAAGTTGAACCTATCAAGACTCAACTCACCATCCTTTTGTATGCGAGTGATGAACTGTGGAACAATCTGGCCAAATTCACTCTTCCATTCATTGAGGTCCTTCAAGTGGTCATCATCTTTCAATAGTTTTGGCACAAACCATTGATTTAGAGTACGAAATGAATCTATTCTTGTTCTGATCTTTTGGTCCTCTCCTTGTATATATTGGAATTCATCTATAACTATTTTGGCCATCTACTTTATAGGTTTTAATGTTGTAGGAGCCTCAGTAATCCTCTATAAGATTCTGCACAAGGTTATCGATGTGTGGTGTATGGGTTGCCAGTTCTTAAAAAAGGGGATCCAATATGGGTAGATGTGTTTTCATCTGATCAATTGCCTATGTCAGTGAGTTGTAACAATCATAAACACTTTCCAACTTATCCACAATTAGCTTTATCTTATGCTTAAGGACCTTCTCTAAAACACTGCAGATTTGCTTATTCACTCTTTCACTACCCTCATTGTTGGCTTTCTTTAACTCTTCAATCTCTTGTTTAAGAATGCTCACTTGTTCAATATAAACACTTTCTATATGAATTGGTGGAGCAGGAGGACACTGGTATAAGATTATTTCCTTGTTCTATGAGGGGCCTGCTCCTTTCAATTGCTCCTTCAACTTGACATTTTCCATGAACAATTTATTGAATTCATCATTTAAAAACTTGTGTTCCTTTTCATACTCTCCCAATCTAGCTTCCATCTCCTTAATTGCAGCTTAGGTGAACATAGTTTAATTCATTGTCATGGTTGCGTCTTATAGAGGATATGCATCCTTTAATGTTTTCACCATAGTTGTCCCTTTCATTCCTACACTACATCTAGTAACCTTGGTTTTTGTGTACTCTTTTGTTTGGCCCAAAATGCCAAGGTTTCAATCTTAGGGTTATACCCTGTGCCACTTACCCCTTCATTTGAGTCAAACTTAACAATCAACATTGGGTCCTCATGTGTTCTCACTTGATCAAGTAAAAACATTTTCTTTAATTCCATACCAGGGACAATAAGTATATTGCTTTTCAAAATCATCTCTCTAACCTCTTGTGGGTTGATATCAATATTATCAATCCTTAATTCATTAAAATTTTGGGCTACTATCTGGTCATGTTTGGATTCCTCAACTCCCATCTTATTTATTTCAACCCCCACTTCAAACTCTCTCATTTTCATCTTAAGCCAAAAGTCTTTAAATTCAAGGGTTTTGATAAATTCATCTTCTTCCAAGAACTTGCGAGCTGCAACTACCCTGTCATCCTCATGATTTTCTCTTTCTCCTTGCACCTCAATATTGGATCTAGCTTCAAGCCTATGGGCTTCAATTTCAAGTATAGGTTGGTACACTTCAACATCATCCTTGAAATGTCTTAACACATTAACTACTTCTTCTATATCTCCAACCTCCTCACTTATTTCATAGGAAACAAGTGGCTCTATCTCTTGTGTCTTTTGTTTTTTAGAAGGTGGTTGTTCAAGAGGTGATCCTGGAGAACATGACATACTAAAATAGTATCTGAAGTTGGATCTGTAATTACAATACCACTCTGCTTTTTGGGACACAATTTGACAAGTCTCCCTGTATCTTTTGCAGTCTTATATAATTCATGAAACTTATCAATTATCATATCAATCCTCTTGACAGGATCTGCTTCCTCTACGAAATAACCCAAGAAATCACTATGCTTC
The DNA here is from genome assembly GCA_007258455.2 of Sequoia sempervirens. NCBI lineage: Eukaryota > Viridiplantae > Streptophyta > Pinopsida > Cupressales > Cupressaceae > Sequoia > Sequoia sempervirens. The sequence continues at coordinate 178,556 of VDFB02368673.1, read as the reverse complement.
ATCTTTCTTTCTTCCTCAATCATTTTCATAAGTTCCCATTTTCTCCTCCTATCATATACCTATTGAGGAGTGAAACAATTTTTGATTAGATCTTCTTCATATTTTATCTGGTGAGTAACCATAACCTTGGTAAGGATGGTGTGTCTTACAAAATTCATGCGACCCTCAGGGTCAAAAGCTCTTTCCTTTCTAGACTGTAAACAGTACCTTGATTTTAGATAATTTTGTAACTCTTCAAGTGTATCGGATTCCACTGATAGTTCCCAACATGTCAAATTGGGTAGAAATTTACCCTTCCTTTATTTACTCATGACATCCTTTTCCATCCATAGAATCTGCCACATGAACTCTAAAAAGGATAATCGAAGGGGGACAAAGTTTGGAAGTGTATGTGGGGCCTGTGGGCATCCATAAATCTTGATTATTGTGGTATCTAGTAGAAAAAACCAATCACCAAAGTTATGAGTATGGCCTTGCTCAGGTTTCAAAGCCAAAGGTCTTAACAATTGTAGCACAAGTGTGTGTAGTCTTGGTGGTTGGTGGCCAAGAACTCTCATAATTTTGTACACAAATTCATCATTGAATATCACATAATTTGAATTCTTACATATGTTGTCCCATATATAACACCATAGTTGCATTGGCAGCAAATTCCCTTGCTTGTCAATCTGACCCAAACACATCCTTTTGGTCCATCTGTCTTTTTTCTGGTATAATATCAGGTGGCATAGCAAAGAATATTGCTTGAATGTTATGGGGCTCTATTTTCCCTGACTTGCAAAAATGCTTCATGCAATGCTTTCTCAAGATATGATGCAAAATCATATTCAATGTTCATCTCAAGGTTTTGGATCCTCATAGCCATCATCATTAAACTAATTGGCATTCGCTCTTCTGCATCTATCCCAAGTACTTGATAGAGATAAAAGTAGGTTTTCTTGAAATAGAATTCAAAACATGAGACTTCAAATGGTTCAATAGCAAAAGGGGATATAGGAATCACCTTGTTGTTCACACCCCTTTTCATGTAAATGGGGACTTCATCACTTCTATGGGTTTTCCTCAATCTAGTATATTCTTCTTTACTTCTTTGCAAATCAATTTTAGTCAAGGATTTTTTCTAGGTCAAAACATTCAATGATGGCTACTTTAGTCAACACAACTAATGGTGAACCATCTGGAAATCTCATAGACCTAGTAGCAAAATGATAACTTTGAGCCAATACTCTGATGAACTCTACATCTATAAAAAAAAGTGTGACAATTAACTTGGCCAAATCTAATGCCCATGGATTTGACATCGGAATCTTTCCCTCCCTTTTGTCATAAAAGTAGAAAAATAGTTCCCACCTGGAGATAGGGATAAGGGTATCTCTACAACCGTGAGCCACATCATTAAAAACATTCTTAAATCCTCTCTCAATTGATTCAGGGAGTATATCCATTATAGAATGGTGTAAGGACCTCTTTTTAACCTTAGATTCTTCCTTTTTAGTTTTGGGTTCTTTCTTCTTGGGTGGCATGATCTCCTTTTTAGTTTCAAGTTCTTTCTTCTTGAGCGGCATGATGCTTAACTATCTTACTTCTCCTAGTGTATCTGAAATGTAGAATTCCAAACAATCTTGTACTTGTAAAACTTAATTCACAAGAGTTTTGTGCACTTACCCTGGTTATGATGGTTGTAGAGCTTAACCTCCTCGAACTACTAGCTCCTTGCATGATAATTTTCGCAAATGAGTGCAAAGAGAATGTCGAATTCTTGGTTTAATGGCTTATGAGCTTAGTCATGTCAACATTAATATCAACCTTATGCCAAATATTTGCTCATAGTTTGAATTTGAATATGCACCATTGATTTTACAAGATTGGATGTTTGATGTGATTCATGCATTTGATATCACTTTATCACCACCACTTTCTATAATTGCCATGGAATAGAGGGGTATAAACTGCTATACCGCATGCTTCTTTGCATTTCATCACGGGGTAGTGGGATCCTTACCTCTATATCGCAAGATTGACTTGTTTAACCCGCAGTACTACAATTTACATTAATGGTTACCACCATACTGCATTCTTCATCACATCCTTTTGCGATATAATGGTTCATACCACCTTACCGTATGCCTTTATGATCTTCCTCGTGGGATGGTAGGTTATTCCTTGCTATACTACACCCTTCATTTTTCCTTCTCATGGTATGGCAGTTTATGATGTATTTAAATTCTCTCATACATCCCAACCGCGTCCTCATCATAATACTTCCACAGTGTGGTGGTAAACATCTTCATGTTGTCTATTACACACCGCCAGCCCACCAAGGGTTCAGATTACTTCCACGGTATGGTGTTAAAAATCTTCATGTTATCTGTTACACACCGTCAGCCTGCCAAGGGTTCAGATTACTGTTGTGGGATCACAGTAAGAGACTGTTAAGGGATTTGGAATGTTTTTAGCTAGACATGTTTTTGCTTAAGTATATATATGATGAATTTTTGGATTTTTATAGGTTTTTCAATGTCAGTCAGACCTAAAAAATTTATATGTTCAGTACAAAAATAAAAAGGAATATAAGGCTCAAGGCTCAAGTCATGGAGCTCAAGGTTAATTGTGATGATGGAACTAGGAAAAATTTTAAGGTTCTAACACACCTCATGATGAACTAGACTATGTTTTTCTTTCATCCTACTTGTGTTATGTTTTTATAAGCTCTTCTCTTGTGAATTATCCCTAAGGGAAATTTTTCTGATACCTGTAATTGTAAACATCTTGGTTTTTTACTGTAAATTCTTTTTAATATGCAAACTGAATTCTATTTTAAGTTTCCATTTGCAGTTATCAGTGGATTGAAAATTCAACAGTTATCAACTTATGAACTCAATAAAGTTTTACTAATTCAAGTTGTTGATTTATACATTATTATTTATTTGGACTTCAGGAAATGAAGACAAAGACTATAAGGCACAAATTAGATGATAGTGATCATAATGTTCAAATTCCAGAGACAGAATATGAGTGCGTGCGTATTGAAAAAGTGGCCAAGAATAATGAATATTTTTTTAGTCTTGGTTTGAAAAGGAAAGTTGTAAATCTATTAAGTAGTATATTATTTGTTTAATAGTGTTTAATCAAATTTTATAGGCAAGAGATTTATCTATATAAGATATAATATGATATATTTTTTGTTTTATAGGCAACAAAAAGAGTGCAAAGAAAATGTGGAGAAAAAACAAAAGGAAAAAAAAGATACAATGCCACCATCTCATAGAAGCCAATGCTTTTGTGATTCAACAAATGCAGTTGGTGAAAATGATAGTTGTGATGATGTGCAGCCTGGTATAGCAAATGGTAATGTGTAGCCTAATATAGCACATGGTGATGTGCATCCTGATATGGCACATGGTGACGTGCAACCTAATATAGCACATGGTGATGTGCAATGTTGTGATGATCTCTTAGGACTAAGTCTAAGAGAGATTATTGAAAAACATTAGGGCAAAGGAACATCAGGTATGTAGATGCCTTTATCAACATTAAAGGATGTGTTTAATAATGTGGAATCCACGAAGATCGATACAAATCTACCTACTCATGCCACACCTAATGTGGCAAAGGAGTGTGAAGTTTTTATTAATGAAAGTCATGAAGAGAGACTGCTTGCATCTGTTGTGCCTCAAAGTGCACCTATTACATCTAGAACTTTTCATGGAACTAGTGGACCAGCCAAAAATTCTGGTAGTGGTAATTTAATAGAAGATGTGGATGCTTTTGTCAAAAGACAAAGATTGAGTCAAGATTTCTACAGATCTATTGAGAGGAATGAAAAAGAAAGAAAATTAGAAGGAAAGAATCCATTCTTGCTTGAGGTATCGAGAGATGGTGAGCCCATTGGGCCAAATGCTGCAAAGTGGGCCACCAAGTTGGGTGTAAGATGTAGGGCCCATTTGGATATTTGTAAATCAAATTTTGTAGAGAAAGATCCATGAGCTGTGGAAAATGTTATACAAAAAATGGAAAATGCTTTTGAGACTATTGGTGGACAAATCTCTAGAAAATATTACAAGCAAAGGATGAGAGTTTCGATTAACAATTATAGATACATGTGCAGAAAAACAATCATGTTGGGAAAAGAGAGGTTCGACTATAGTCTATCTCCCAAAGAGTGAGAGGCATTGAGAGAAAGTATGCATTCTAAAGAATATTTGGTAAAGAGTAACAAAGGCAAGAGAGCAAGAGATAATGTGAGGGCTGGATATATATTTGGCTGAGGCGGGTTGCATGCCAAAATGGACAAATTTGTAGTAAGTGTATGGCTTTTTGGTTCAATTTGCATAGTGTTATTTATTTTTATTTTTTATTGAACTAACTATAGGTTGAAATTGACATTATATTTTAGGTGGAAAACAGTAATAAAGAAGTAGATGCAAAAGATATTGTCAATTATATGGTAGCACTAGATGCTAGTAAATATAAGAGTAGGATGAAGTTGAAATCTAGTTCGTCAACAGAGATTTCACAGCCATCTATTCAATGCCCAATAGGAGCCTCTGTAGATCATGTCAACTCATATGAACAAGGGTACCAAAAGGCAATGAGTTGCATATTAGGTCTCAGTTACCAAGTTTCGTAGTTGGTTGAAACCGTTAACCCTATGGTTTTTGCATAGAATGAGCATAAATCCATGGATTCAGATGAGGTGAGAAGCTCTATTGATCTCATTTCTTCTTTTTTGGTAGTTCTATATACAAATGCCTCTTAATATGTTGATTATTGAAATCTGAGTGTAGGAGAATCCAACCCAATTTCTTTATTGTTGGAGTGATCCATAAAATGTTCTTTTGGACAAATTTATAGCTTGCATTCTTTACTTGACTATTGAATGCTTTGTATATTTTTTTGCACGATGGTTAAACCACATGCAGAGCAATTTTTTCAAAGCAAAAGAAAACAAAAAAACCTTCAAGGTGTCAATAGAGTTGTTGATATTGATAGTGATGAAGTGGACAAGAATGTGCAACACAGTCATCTTAGTTGTCCTGAAGTTGAGGTAATTAATATAATAGTTGTCAATTATATGTCCCAATGTTTTGTCATTCTTCATGCTTAAAATGTTCTTTTGGACAAAAATTTATAGCTCTTGCATTCTTTACTTAACTTATATTAATTTTTGCATGATGATTAAACCAATGATGTAGATCAATTATATGAAAGAAGGACAAAAATTAAAAGGCCCTATCAATAGAACTCTTTGCAAAGGTGTACAACTTAATGTCTACAATGACGTTGATAGTGGTTATGATGATGAACTCGATGAGCATGCGCATGATATTCATAGTGGTAGTTGTGTTGAACTCAAGGTGAGTGCTATGAAACCACATGCAAGTAAGTACTATTCAAGTAAGTAATGGTTGTTTTATTATGTAAATAAGGGAAATCATTACCTATTTGATAGAAGTTAGAGGTTAGAATAGTAGTGAAGTGTAATTTTCTAGTATACATAGATTATGGAATTAAGGGAGAACATATAACTTACATATGGAAGCTTAGAGCTTAGTTGTAATAGAGTTTTTTATAAAAGCACATACAAAAATTGATTTGTTCCAAGACAGAAGACATTACTTATAGCTGTCAAAAACAATATAATGTGTGTTTTATATCTCAATATAATGTGTATTTTTTTTTTTTGTAAACATTTATTAATAAACTCCAAGAAGGGGATACAGTTGAGGTGTTTGATCCGCATGATGGTATTGTTGCGGGAATTGGGCGGATTCACTCACTATCTATTATACATGGAGTCAAATTGAAAGGAATAGGAGATGCAAATGTATGTATTCCAAATGTATCAAGTAACATATCCCTTCCTCATCCAAAACAAATAGATGGAGTTGTCTGTCTGAAAGAGAAACTAGGGACCTTTATACAATGGCCACTAAAATATTTGAAAAAAATCATAGAGAGTTAGCCGTAAGTGCAGAAGAGAAAAATAAGGGTTAGTAGGAGCAGAGTGTGGAGAGTGAAGTTGCAGACAAAGAATGTATTGAGCCTGAATAAGTCGAACCCAAACAAAAACCAGAAAATTTGATTAGGGTGAACATTATGTGAGTAGAACAGAGAATGTTCTAACTTAGTGCACCTATAATGTAAAACCCCTTGATTATGTTTTTCTCTTTTTGTTTGGGTTCTACTCATTCAAACTGGTGCATTATAGAAGAGGGGATATGTTGTTGTGTAAGTAATAGACGTAGAGAACAGGGGTGCAAAAAAAGAAGTAAATATAGAGCAGATAAAGAGGTGTAGAGAAGAGGAAAATTTGTAAAGAGTGCAACATACATGTATGTGTAGTTGCAAATAAGTTGCAACATAGAATTGTCATCAAAATTGTACTATCTTGCATAACCAAAAAAAAGGCATTGTAACTCAATTTTCTCAATCACGACACTGAGAAACACACTTTGTAACAGTACATTTTTTAAAGAAAAGACACATTTTTGTCATGTATCTACTGTAAGAACATGTTTTCTCAATAAAATTTTAGTATTTTGCCTTCTTAATAGTCATTTCCTTATGTGCAAATGAATGATTGATTGTGTTTTTCTATGTTTTTATATGTTTAAACCTCAATTAAAGCATTGTCTCATTTCCAACACTTATAGGCATAAATCACTGAACAAAAACAATTAAATAAACTACCAAATGACTAAATATGCTACCAACTAATAGAAATCAATGTTAATAAATATGACTAAATATAATGATTATGCAATTAATAAATAATGTATCAATATACCTATTAGTTGACAGAAATTAGTGAGCAAAAACAATTAAATAAACTACCAAATTTATCAAAATGATTATTAAAATTATTGACTAAATACACTACCAATGGATGGAAATCAATGAATAAAAATGACTAAATAAGTGACTAGTTAACATCAATCAATGACTAAATTAATGACAAAATAACCAGTGAATAAAAAAATGACTGAATAAGTGACCAGTTTAAAACATTCAATAACTAAATTAACAACTAAATTACACATTTCCAAATCAATCAAATTAACAACTACATCAATGACCAAATGGATCAATCAGACAACTAAATTAATGAGCAAGTCGATCACTCAGACGACTAAACCAATGACCAAATCGATCAATCGGGTGACTATATTAATGACCAAAATCAATCAACTGAACAACTAAAAATGGTTGTCATCAATTCAGTTGCATTATAAATGATTGGAAATAAACTACTACTAGTCACGTGACCATGTTCAGTCATTTATAAGTAGTTTTTAGTAGTTTTTTTAGTCACATAATGTTGTTTCTATACTAATGTCTCCATCTTTAACCCAATTCATTTTTTCCCTAACCCTAGCCTCCTAGGATTTCTTAATTTGGAATTTTTTGAGCTTGTGTTTTATATTATTTAAATAATTCAAAAGAATCTCATTATTAATATCTATTTGTACCTTGACCTCAGTTGCTAATAGTTGATCCTATAAGGAACACTCTAATATTTTGTTTTCAATTTCAACTTTTTCCCAATAGTCTTGTAATAACCCATTCAAAATTATTACTTAATTAATATTATTGTAAATGACACATGAATATACTCCAAATTAAAAATACATAACTAGTGGCTAAAGTCAATCTTAGCTACACATGTCCATTTAAAATGAGTCAAGGATTCTTATGTTCACTTCAAAAGTCAAATTACAGTATCAAGTTTGACTTGGCTCCTAAGACCACAAATTCAATACATTGTACACATTACATCAAGTACAAGAATGAATTACATCATGTTACATCTTAGACTATAATAGCCTTGTAAAATACAATGGTTCATCCTTGACACTCACCTCTATTGGTGGACTAGAACATGGTTGAAGCACTTTACCACCCAATTGCGATGTTTGCGCTTCCCCAGAATTCTTTTGACTTGAAGAATGCCCGACCCTACACAGAAAGTTTAGGAAGAGAACAATTTGCAAGGTGGAATCTGTTGTGTGCCCGTGCATCAACATGTAATTCTATCTACAAGTTAGAAATGAAAATGCATGATCTATGTTAGGAATGGCAGAGAGTGAAATCACAGAGTTCATTCATACATACATAATGAACTATATTGCTTAGCCAAATATAATAAATGTGTTGCAACAACAACAAACAATAGGTTCTGGTAAAGCAAACCTATACTCTCTAAACTCTATTTCGGTACCCATTCCATAAGGTAATTTTCTACTCATAATAGCTATCTATCCTCTAGCAGCATCTACCCATAGGTGCTCTAGTCAACTAAGGTATCACTATTATGTTCAAGTATTTAAAATATTATTTCACAAATGTCTTCAAAAGAAGAAACATAATACTAAATTATACTCTAAACAAAAATCATATTTATGATTCACAAAGTAATTCAACAATTAGTCATATCATTCTTATGACTATTTTTTACTTATCATCCTAAGCATTTTTCCTTTTAAAAATGTACTAAAAACAAAATAAGGTATGTCACAAATATTTTTATGTACATAGACGAAGCTTATGTGCATACACATATATGTGCCTACTAATGTTAAAGTTTGTGCATACATTATGAAATAATCATTAATTTAGATTGCAATCTTAAAATAGTATTCCATTTGGCATTCTTGTCAAAAATAAATAATTTGAACAAGTCTATGCTAATAGTTTCACACATTCTATTATTGCATTCTCACAATTGTGATACTCTAACATTGTTGTTTATATAAGAACATTCATTGTTTAAATAGAACAAGTATTGTTTCATACTAAAAAGTTACAAAACAAGTTGTTTTCATATAAACATTCATTGTTTTAATAGAACAAGTATTGTTTCCTACTAAACAATAACAAACAAGTTGTTCACATTTTTACATTTGTTGTTTGAACAAAACAAGTACTATTTCCTACTAAACAATTATAAAACAAACTATCCTCACATGTACATTCATTGTTTTAATAGAATAGGTACTATTTCCTACTAAACAGTTAATAAACAAGCTATTTTCAACTAAATTTATTGAGCAAGACTGTTTCTAGCTATAATGATAATTTTTTAATAAAACAGATTTGTTTGCAAAAGATTAACCTCTATTTACATCAACACAATACTGTTTCAAAACTAACAGTTACATTTAAAGACAAATAATGCCATTTACTATGTTTGTTGATCTCAAGTTGTTTACAAGCTAAATGATCACTTTACAAGTAAATGTTCACCGTTTGATACAAAACGGGTTTCCTTTATGAACTAAAAATAAACAAATCAAATAGCTCAATTTCAATCATAAGGACAAAATGTCTATTATCTAGATGTTTAATACTTCCATTATTGGAATTACGATGAACAAATTTAATAATATAAATAAACCAAGTTCAACATGTTTGTTGATGAATTTCTTGAGCAAATATTTCAGTTAAGAATGGAGAAATTTTAAGGTTCAACAATACTTTTTCCTATTCATGCTGCAACAAACAAACCAAGGTTGCTTTGGATTCGACCCATTTCTAAGGTCGGGTGCTTCCTTTCTTAACCTCTAAGTTATATTTGAAATTTCCCTTATGGGAATTCTGGCTTATCCCTCAATGCATGCAACAGTGTACATCATGAAAACTCAAAATCTGATACTTATTCAAATAAATTAACCTATCGATCATGAGGATTGATCCTTACAAATATACAGTGAAACCCAACTCATACATTCCATTGGCTCTTCAAATCGAGGGCATCCTCTTTATGCAAATATGGTTTCCACATTTATTAATAAAGAATGAATTTTCCCTTACCATTATCAGCCTAGCCGATAATGGAAGGCGATATGCTTTAAGTATAACATAGTCGATACATATCAAGGTAACACAAATGATTATTTCCTCTTTCATAGGTTCGGCATGCAAACCTCTACTAAATCAAACACCAAGTGACACACATTTAATCAAAATAAGATTTTCGATAGCCATGATATGGCTTGCATTATCGAGTGAACTTACATACAATTGCTTCTTAAGGTTTTGATGCCTCGATCTAGCAGATAAGGCTAGCCAAATGACTCTATTCTAAGTACTAAGTAAAAGCAGGTCATAGGCCATGAAATTCCCCAGAGGGTGGTCGCTAAGACAATACCTTCGACTCAAGCCAAGACACACAAATAGAGACTTGTATGTTACTGTGCTATTGGTTTTCCATCAAAGCAGTGACAAACACTAGATAAACGTGAAAAGATAAGATAGTGAAATTGATATTATTTCAAGAAATCAAATTACCTTAATTGTCGAGCTTTTTGGGCAAGCTTTCCTCAGAATTTTCCCATCACTACGTTCTCTTCTCTTCCTTTTTTCTGCTTGTCGATTTTCTTCCAAATTGATCCCTGCTTTTCTTCCACCACTCCCATTCAAAAATGGTAACCACACTTTCTTGCATGCATCTAGGTGCTATCATTATGGATTTTTCCTGCCATAGCCACCGACCTCTAATTTTGAAAATTGTCTTAATGATTCAGTAGGCCACATCCATCATGGGCTTACCTTGTAATTTTTCATTGATTTCCACAGTTTGATTCATAATATATATGAATTCATCTATAAATTGTTTGTTTGGAAAGGCTTATAAGTTCCATACACTATCATTCAAACTAGGATCTTGAATCTTCTTTTAGAGCATCAATTTATATATGTGTGTGTGTGTGTATTTATACTAACAAGGAATTTTCTTTACAATGTTCCCTTTCGTTTCCTTCAAAAACACAAAGTTTGAGTAGAAAATTTAATCTACAAGCCATTCATTTCCAAACACCGAAACAATTCAAGCCAGGAAATTATGTTCTCTTCTATATGGAAATTAGTTCAAATGCAAGTCATCATGCCATTTGCGGTGTGTGCACCCAGATTCCAACTGGCTTACCATTTGATTTGGCTAAACAATCCTACTTCAACTGAGTTCTCATCCTTCAACCTGTCACCCTGCAACTGCACACACTTGCACTTGAAAATTGATCAGTAATGTTCAATTCTTGGTAACATATAAAATAATTTCCAAAAGTTCACAAAGTCAACACTTGTCAACTTCTTTCATTCAATTTTCAAATATTCCAAATTCTCCATTTAATATTTAATTGAATTTCTTCAATGATTCAATTTACCATATTATGATAAATAAGCAATAAAATTGGGTTATGACATCTTTCCCCTCTTGGAAGAGACATCGTCCCGATGTCTAGTAAGTCGAATAAAAGAGCATTATATCAAATTTTGATCATTTATGTCTATTTCAACATCTCATCACAAATTTATTTCTACTTCAACATCACATCAAAAATATGTCTATTTCAACATCACATCAAAAATATATGTTTATTTCAACATTTGAATTTTAAAGCATGAAATATCATGGTATCTCAATCCAAAAAAATTCAAACAAAATGATTGAGTTTCTTTTTCAAGAAAGCAAATGTGGAAAGGAGCATTCTATTTATTTTGCATCCTCCCAAGTACACTATCCTTTGAGTATTGGTCCCATTGGACCTTAAATTGAGCAATATCTCTTCTCTACAACTTAACGTTGCATCTATCCAGGATTCTAATGGGCTCCACTAGCATCACTCCTAGATCTTGTACCTGCAAGGATTTCCAATCAAGTATATGAATATATGGCTTAAGCAAGGAAACATGAAACACATTATGAAGTCGAGCCAAAGCAGGTGGTAGAGCTAGTCTATAAGCAACTGGGTTAATCACTTCCATGACTTCAAATGGTCCTACATAACTTGGGCCCAATTTGGAAGACTTTTCAAAAGCAATAGAGCTTTTATGAGGTTTAATTATCAAGAAAACTTTGTCCCCTATTGCGAACTATCTAAGAATTCAGTTCTTGTCAGCATAAATTTTCAGTCAGTCTACCACCTCTTTCAATCTACTCTTGATGACCCTCATTTGTTCTTCCATTTCCTTAAGCATTTCAGGTCCTACTATGATCATGTCCTCCAATTTATCCCAATTGATGGGGGTACAACACTTTCGCTCATACAAGGCTTCAAATGGTTCCATGCTTAAGGATGTATGATAGGAGTTATTGTAAGCAAACTCTACCAAAGGAAAATATTCTTCCCACCTATACTATTGGTCCATACAATACATTCAGAGGAGGTCTTCAACTACCTGATTCACCCTCTTTGTTTTCCCGTCAGTCTGAAGATGATAAGTTGATCTAAAATTCAATTTAGTCCCTAATGCCACATTCAAGGTTGTCCAAAATATTTGTTATCCTCGAATTCAACGCTCTCAATTCAAGGGATAACCCCTACAAAACTTGTCTATTTTGTAGCCCACATACTCTAAGCACATAAAATGAGGCAAATTGTATTGGTCCTTGTGTGTGGTCCCCCATCCTCAAAAATTCATTTTGAGCATTAACCTTTGTTAGTTCATTGAAATTTGCATTTTAAACCAAGTTGCGAAAATTCAATTTTGGGAGTTAGTCATTTTCTAGCATATGTAGGAGCGGGGTTTTTTAGTGCTTCTACATCTCAAACCACAAGTCACATGTAGGAGCTCTATTTTTCACTGCTCTTACATATTTCATGCCTTAGTCATTTTCTGGCATATGTAAGAGTGGGGTTTTTTAGCTCTTCTACATCTCAAACCACAAGTCACATGTAAGAGCTCTATTTTTCACCACTCTTTCATATTTCATGCCTTAGTCTTTTTTCTGGCACATGTAGGAGCGGGGTTTTTTAGCACTTCTACATCTCAAACCACAAGTCACATGTAGGAGCTTTTTTTTTCATCGCTCTTACATATTTCATGTCTTAGTCATTTTCTGGCACATGTAGGAGTGGGATTTTTAGTGCTTATACATCTCAAACCACAAGTCACATGCAGAAGCACTATTTTTCACCGCTCTTACATATTACATGCAAAAGCTCTATTTTTCACCGCTTTTACATATGACATGTAAAATCTATGTTTTTTTACCGCTCTTACATATTTCATGCAGAAGCTCTATTTTTCACCGCTTTTACATGAAACTACCTAAGTCCTTTAATATGCTGAAGCACTGATTTTTAGCACCAAGAAGAATTTGAAGACTAAGCTTTCTCAATAGCTTCAATGAACAAAATGATGGATTTCCAGCTTATTTTAGATTTGAAAGGCATCAAAAAGTCTTCAATCTCATCAGAGGAGTTAATCTCAAGAATCCTCATCATCTCCAAAGTACACTCCAATTCCAGATAGTGATGAAGTGCACGTCATCATGAAGTTTTCATGGAGAAAGATGTTGAAGAAGGCCAAATTTTGCCTTAGATTAGATTACCCAATCTTAGCATTTTTCATGCTTTATGTAAATAAGTTTTGACATTTTATATGTCATTTTAAAAGATGTAATTACATGTAAAAACAAAGATGTTTTCCTGTAATGATGAACAACATTTTTGAATAAGTCGACTTGTTAAGTGAGATTTTCCTAGATTTGCTCACCTAATTTTCCTAGATTCGCTCATCTAATTTTCCTAGATTTTCTCTCCTCTCCCATCTATAAATATGAGAGGATTATTTTGTAATGGTTCCCTTTTATCTTTTGCAATGAAGTGTTGCCCATTTGAGAAGCAAATACATGAACCTTTGTGTTCATATTTGTGAATCTAAATTTGATCAATAAAGAAGTGAAGTTGCATACCAAACTTTGTTTTGGGAACAAATTATCTTATGGCTTGATCGAATTGGTAGTGATTAGTAAATGAGATCTAAAGGGCTTTGAGTAAATCCATGTAAACTTTGAGTTACACTCTTTACTTGAATTTGTGATATTAATTGAATACTATTGGTGAATTATCTACAAGACTTTGTGCTTGTATTTATTCATGTTGTTCGTGGATCTATCATGAAGTATCTAGAAGACTTTGTGCTTCTAATAAATGTTGGTTACATATCTTCAGGGATTCATTGTTGGAAGCTACGAAATGACTTTGTGCCTTCATGAGCTTTTCTTATTTTATCATTTATCGTTATCATGTTGGTATTCCTAGGCTTTGCTTTGACAAGATAGGAAAATCAGAATTACTGCTTTTATTTTTAGTTTGAAGTTGTATCGAATCAAGAACTTAAAATTGTGAAGCATTGTAAAACATATTCTCTGAAAAAAGAGGGAATTGTGATTGTGACACACCCCCATATATTAATTGTACTATAAATTATTGTGAATACTTAATTAGTTTTACTTAGTTTCAATAAGTAGTAAGAAGGGAACCTCCCCTTTTTGAGAGGAGAGATCGTATTTCACACAACTGTGGTTGAAATCAAGGTTTTGTAATATGTTAAAAGGGATTATATAATTTTCACCCAACAGTTTTTTGGTGACTCTGCTAGGGACACGATATTTATTTGAAAGCCTCATGCCTTCGTTTGAAGTATACCTATGTCATTTTTCATTGTAATTTATTTTCTTATAATTTTTTCAAGCTTTCACCAAGGACATGTAAATGGTTGCTCAAGGTCCTTGGGGACATGCTTTTGGTTTGTTGAGTCTAGCTCTACCCCTACATGCTTTTCATGAAGGCTCATAGAAGAAATTTCTCAAGTTCTTTGGTGATGGACAACAACATCTTGATGAGCACGTTGCTGCTTTCTACATCACTTGTGGAGTTCATGGTGTTGAAAACGAAGATGTATCTGTAAGGTTGTTTGTGGAGACTCTCCAAGGTGTCATTGTAGATTAGTTTTATCATTTGGTGCCACATACCATCACAAACTAGGAACTCTCATAGCCAATTTTGAAGAAAGGTTCAAACATATTGAAGACGCTCGTGCTTTGTTGGCTCAACTCACCCAGTTGAAGAAGGAATATTTCATGCCTATGTGCGAGTTCATTGCTCACTTCAACAAGTTGACATGAAGAATTCCAACTACTGCTCAACCTACAACTAAAAAATTTAAAATGTTTCTTTGTAAATGCTCAAGTGCCCGAGGTTGTTTTCCTATTGAGAAGAGAAACCCCAACTACTCTTGCAATTGTGCAGACCTTGGTGACATAAATTGAAGATGATCTCATTCTTGCTGGGAAAATAAAAATTGAATCAAATGAATTTGAAGAAAGCCCTTCTTTGGAGTTATTTTCTTCCATCACAATGACATATCCTATGGTGAAAAGGTTATAAAATGAGCTACTTTTCCTCAAAAAGCGGCTAGATCAAGGTGTTTTTTTTGTGCCTCGCAAGGACAAACCAAGGAGGTCACTTTCAAATGTTGCTCATAATTTTGTTGTTGGGAATCAACACAAGTTATCTTCACCTCTGAAGAGGTTTTCTCTTGAGGCACCATTAGTAAAAGAAATAGAGAAGCATCCCAACTCCAATCCAAGTGATCTCACTATTCTCTTATGAGAAAAGGAAGCAGACATGGTTGGTGACTCCAAATTCTAGTTTATGCAATCTCAGAAAGCCATTGATGAAAAGCAGAAGGATGAAAGTCATTTTGCTGAAGTTCAAGTGAATGAAGAAAATATTGTCTTGAGATCTGAAAAGATGGACATGCACGAAGGTCTCAATCAAGTTGAAAAGAATGCATCTGTGTTTCAAGGTCATGAACTTGAACATGTGTTGCATAAAAGAACTTCCCAAAGGCATGATGGGACCTTCTTGTAAATAATTTAGATTTTCCCAAGTCTGGAGATGGCGAACAACATATTGAGGTATGTAGTGCAGTCATATCTTCATCTAAATCACATGAAGGAGATCATTTTGATCAACATGAGGTTTCCATGGTCGATGAATCAGTTGTTCAAGTAGCATCCGATAAGAAAAATTCAATCTTTGACCAATTGAGGGGATGTCCCATAAGACATCTTGCTTGGTTGGAGGCCAATGGGAAGATAGAGGTTCCACTTGTACCTGAGCATGAAGATAAACTTGAGGATGTAGCTAAAGATGTATTTGTAGATGCACAGGAGCAGTCTAAATTCAATGATTCATTTTGGAGCAGTAGTATATTTGATATATTTTCAGAGGTAGTTGAACTTGTTCATCTCTTTCAAGAAGCAGTGCCTCAACTTCATTTACATGTAGCTGCTAATGATCATGGAAGGCATTACAAGCTATTGAAGAAAGGAAACTATTTTTTTGAACCTGTGAATGGTTTCATTTGAGAAGGTCTCATTGATGGCTAGTTTTAATTAGGTAGGTTTTTACCTTTTCAATAAGTGTATTTGCATAAGTTTACATCTTGTTTTTGTAGATTTGATTTGTGTCAGTCATGCTCAACTATATTGCCCAATGGATGGATAAAGGCACTTGGATTCTGGAGTTCTTCTCCCTTCATTTGTTTCAAAGAATGATCGAATGAAGCTCCCTAGTTGGAGCCAACTATTATCCTCGAATTCAACGCACTCAATTCAAAGGATAACCCCTACGAAACTTGTCTATTTTGTAGCTCACATACTCTAAGCACGTAAAATGATGAAAATTGCATTGTTCCTCATGTGTGGTCTCCCATCCTCAAAAATTCATTCAGAGCATTAACCTTTGTTAGTTCGTCGAAATTCACATTTTAAACCAAGTTGTAAAAATTCAGTTTTGGGAGTTAGTCATTTTCTAGCACATGTAGGAGCAGGGTTTTTTAGCACTTCTACATCTAAAACCACAAATCACATGTAGGAGCTCTATTTTTCACTACTCTTACATTTTTCATGCCTTAGTCATTTTCTGGCACATGTAGGAGCGGGGTTTTTTAGCGCTTCTACATCTCAAACCACAAGTCACATGTAGGAGCTTTGTTTTTCACCGCTCTTACATATTTCATGCCTTAGTCATTTTTTGGCTCATGTAGGAGTGGAGTTTTTTAGCGCTTCTACATCTCAAACCACAAGTCACATGTAGGAGCTTTGTTTTTCACCACTCTTACATATTTCATGCCTTAGTCATTTTCTGGCACATGTAGGAGTGGGGTTTTTTAGTACTTCTACATCTCAAACCATAAGTCACGTGCATAAGTTTTGTTTTTCACCGCTCTTACATATTACCAGCATAAGCTTTGTTTTTCACTGCTTTTACATATGACATGTAAAAGCTCTTTTTTTCACCGCTCTTACATATTTCATGCAAAAGCTTCATTTTTCACCACTTTTACATGAAACTACCCAAGTCCTTTAATATGTTGAAGTGCTAATTTTTAGTGCCAAGAAGAATTTGAAGACGAAGCTTTCTCAATAGCTTCAATGAACAAAATGATGGATTTCCAGCTTATTTTAGATTTGAAAGGCATCATAAAGTCTTCAATCTCATCGGAGGAGTTAATCTCAAGAATCCTCATCATCTCCAAAGTACACTCCAATGCCAGATAGTGATGAAGTGCACGCCATCATGAAGTTTTCATGGAGAAAGATGTTGAAGAAGGCCAAATTTTTCCTTAGATTAGATTTCCCAGTTTTAGCTTTTTTCATACTTTATGTAAATAAGTTTTGACATTTTATATGTCATTTTAAAAGATGTAATTACATGTAAAAACAAAGATTTTTTCCTATAATGATGGAAAACATTTTTGAATAAGTCGACTTGTTAAGTGAGATTTTCATAGATTTGGTCACCTAATTTTCTTAGATTGGCTCATCTAATTTTCCTAGATTTTCTCTCCTCTCCCATTTATAAATATGAGAGGATTCTTTTGTAATGGTTACCTTTTATCTTTTGCAACGAAGTGTTGTCCATTTGAGAAGCAAATACATGAACCTTTCTGTTCATCTTTGTGAATCTGAATTTGATCAATAAAGAAGTGAAGTTGCATACCAAACTTTGTTTTGGGAACAAATTATCTTATGGCTTGATCGAATTGGTAGCGATGGTAAATGAGATCTAAAGGGCTTTGAGTAAATTCGTGTAAACTTTGAGTTACACTCTTTACTTGAATTTGTGATATTGATTGAATACTATTGGTGAATTCTCTACAAGACTTTGTGCTTGTATTTATTCATGTTGTTCGTGGATCTATCGTGAAGTATCTAGAAGACTTTGTGCTTCTAATACACGCGTGTTATATATCTTCAGGGATTCATTGATGGAAGCTACGAAATGACTTTGTGCCTTCATGAGATTTTTTAATTTTTTAATTTATTGTTATCATGTTGGTATTCCTAGGCTTTACTTTGACAAGATAGGAATATTAGAATTACTGCTTTTTTTTTTAGTGTGAAGTTATATCGAATCAGGTACTTAAAATCATGAAGCATTATAAAACATATTCTCTAAAAAAGAGGGAATTATGAATGTGACACACCCCCATATCTTAATTGTATTGTACATTATTGTGAATACTTAATTAGTTTTACTTAGTTTCAATAAGGAGTAAAAAGGGTGCCTCCCCTTTCTGAGAGGAGAGATTGTATCTCACACAAAAGTGGTTGAAATCAAGGTTTAGTAATCTATTAAAAGGGATTACATAATTTTCACCCAACAACATTGAGGTCATTCGTGTGTCCCTATCAGAAATGATAGTCTTTGGCACTCCATGTAAGTGGAAGATCTCCTAGACAAATTTCTTAGCCAGGGTCAACGATCCATCCTTAAGGTTTCCTAGAATGAAGTACGCAACCTTAGTCAACTTATCAATCAGAACCAAGATAACATCATGCTTATTCTTGATCAACGACAACCCCTATACAAAATCCATATTGATCACCTACCATTTATACTTAGGCATGTCATGAGGATATAATAACCCGGCTGGGTGTGCATGCTCAACCTTGACTTGGTCGCACTACAAGCATCTGGCTACATACTCCACTACATCCTTCTTGATTTTAGGCCAAAAATATAGAGTCTTCAACTCCACGATCATCTTGGATACATCGAGGTGTCTTGAATAAGGTGCATTGTGAACATCTTCTAAAACAAACTTCCTCACCTCTTTAGAGTCAGGAATATACATTCTTCTCTAGTATCTCAAAATACCATCTGGTTTGATCTCCTACCCATCGAACTGATGATCCAAAGGATTTTTTGCTAGGGTGCTCTTCAGTTTCTCATAGTGCTCATCCCCCGGTAGATTCTAGATTACCTGTTGTCTCAAGTTAGACCTTGTTGAGATCATGGCTGCCATGTGCATTCGTCTACTAAGAGCATCAACCACTCTGTTCTCTTTCCCTTTTCTATATTCAATTCTAAAGTCATACTTGCTAAGGAATTCCAACCACCTTCTTTGTCATGCATTAAGGTTTGGATGGGTAAATATGTATCTCAATCCCAAATGGTTTGTATTGACTTAAAATGGTTTTCCCAAAAGATAATGCCTCCACATCTGTAAGGCATGAACTATGGCCACCAATTCTAAATCATGAGGTGCATAGTTCACTTCGTGTTGCTTGAGCTTCTGTGATTCATATGCTACCACTTGTCCATATTGCATTAGTACTACTCCCAATCCCTCTCCTGAAGCATCTGTGATTACTATGAATCTCCCATTAGGATCAGGGATAGTCAACACTGGTGTTGTTGTAAGCCTCTCCTTTAGGAGTTGGAATGCCTATTCGCATTTCTCAGTCCATTCAAATTGTGTTCCCTTCCTTTGGAGTGAGGTAATAGGAGATGCAATATGGGAGGACCCTTGCACAAACTTCCTATAGTATCCTGTGAGGCCCATGAATCTAAAACTTCTGACACATTATGAGGCACTAGCCATTCCATGATCACCTTGATCTTCTAAAGGTCCACGTAGACTCCTTTAGCTAAAATGATATGACCCAATTAGTGCACTCTATCCTGATAGAATGAACACTTGGAAAACTTCCCAAAGAGTTTCCTTTCTCTCAATCGCTGAAAAACTATCCTCAAATGTCTATCATGCTCTTTGACAATCTTTGAGTAGACTATAATACCATCAATAAAGATCAAAACAAATTCATCCAAGCAATCTCTAAATACACTGTTCATAAGGTTCATAAAGGCTACTGCTGCATTAGTTAAACCGAAAGGTACCACTGTGAACTCATAATTTTCATAGCGAGTTCTAAATGTAGTCTTCAAAATATCTTCTTCCTTAATCCTCAATTGATGGCTCCCTTCATTTGATCAAACAGTTCATCAATCCTCAGAAGTGGATACTGGTTCTTGATGGTAACCTTGTTCAACATATGATAATCTATACACATATGCAATGTTCCATCCTTCTTTTTCATAAAAATAATTGGTGCTCCCCAAGGAGACACACTAGGTCTTATAAGTCCCTTGTCCAACAATTCCATTAATTGGGCCTTCAACTCATAGAGTTTTGTGGTGTCCATCCAATAAGGTACCTTGGATTGATGCTCAACTCCTGGAACTAGGTTGATAGAAAAATTGAATTCCCACTTCGAAGGCAATTCTGTAAGTTCTTCAGGGAATATGTCTTGAAACTCCTTGAGAATAGGATAGTCATCTAAATATGAAATTCTTGTCATCAAGATTACTAACATGGATTGCATAAATTGCACACCCCTTCTGACGAGCCTTCTTGAGTTGCATCTCAGAAATCTATCTAAGCTCCAAGGTTCTCTTCATTCCACAAACCTCAACTGGGTTTCCATAATCATCTAGATAGTTGACCACCTTATCCTCACAATTCACTAAATTCTTATGCTTAGTTAACCAATTTATTTCCAAAATTACATCATATGAGCCTAAGGGCGCCACATACAATTTGGCCTGAGTTTGAAAGGTTGGAAGTTCTAACTCAATACAAAAGAGACAAGTATCTACCCTCTACTCTGCTTGATTACCATACTGGATTGCCCATGAATTTTCCATGTATCCAAGTCTAATGGGTATTTGTTGATGGTCAAAATAGCACAGCAATAGTTAAGCAGGATATTACTATTTTTCTCTCTTGAAAGAGAAAGATAACACATGGATATCTTAGCTCCCAAGGTCTTTGTAATCAGTTCTCAACTGTGCTGATTTCACTCAATGGTTGATGTGAATTATAATGTTCAAGGGGCCTGCTAGTGTTGAGCTTGTGGACTCTTCTAAGATCAAGCATAAATTCAAACCTACTTTAACTGGGTTTTTTAAAGAAACATAAAAAGATAGACCAAAGCTTTGGAACCGAAGAGAATGATAATACATCTAACTTAACCAGGCTTATTATCTTTCAAGGAATTACTAACTAAAACTGGAGAACAAAATCAACTTGTGATTAACAAACAACCTCATTCATTCATAGTGCTAACTTCAACAATAGATTGTAACTAACCATTTAAACAAAACATAAAATAAGATTTAATTCCTTGAAAGCTTCTCAAATCTAATGATTAATTGAAGATGAATACCATTTAGGAACACAACATGAAGTAGATTTAAATCTAGTTGCTTCTACTGTTAATGAAATAGATAAGCAACATTTACAAATCTGGAACAATCACCAGTGTACAGAAAACCTATGTCTTCAGATTGTTTCCATCTATACTAAGAGAACTTGAAGGATACATTACTGTCTATGTTGAATCTAACTCCTATTCTACTGCTATGCTTTTCTGGAAATTCTCTATATCTGTCTAAAAACTCGTACCAAAACTCGTACCTACTACTAAAAGAGGTAAAAATGCCATATATACCGAATGTACCCCAAAAGAATCCGTTGGCCCCTGTTTTAGGGTTTTACAAAAAATATCCTCCTTCAGAAGGGCTGGCTTCTAGATCTTTTTTTTTTAGAGTTAATGTTGCACTCAATGTGAATCCCGATTGTCCATGTCGGTCAAGGATTGCCCTCAAGAGAAGCCTTTAGATCTTTTACAAACATAGCATTAACTTCATGCCTCTGTGTCCATCTTCGAACTCCCTTGTAGAGTTGCCTTGAATGTTCTAAAGAATTATCATTAATGTTGATCCACCTCTACCAGTAGTGATCACAGCTATCCCTGGGACCCATGGTTCTTTCTTTCCTTTGGCCCTCTTCCTACAAGTTGACCATCCTCTGGAAGCAACATTAGATTTCCCATTAGATCTCCATACCAGTGTTCACCGAGCTGCTCCATCACTTTTGATCTCAGAATAAGTCCATGTCATTTTCATCCTGTTGATCTTCTTCTAAGAGGTAGTCAATTAGTCAAACTATCCAGGGTTTACCTTTAATTCTCTCTGATTGGGCGAACACACTCCACATAGGATTCCCGGGCAGTCAAAAGTTGTTCATACCGAATCGCATGTCAGTGAGACACCAATCATGTCTCCTTGATGCGATTATTCCTCATAGCAACCATTAGCATAGCAAATGACGGTTGGAAAGACCTTATATCAAGGTGCAAAATTTATATCGATATCCACAATGGTCGCTGAGACAATCGCCATCGGCCAGACATCATAGCGAGTCCAAAACGAACTAGGAGTCTCCTCGATGTCCATCCTTATTCCCCGAGCTCGAGCCCCTTTTATTTCAAAAAGACTCCTTCAATCGGCAGGAGGTCACAGCGTGCACCAAGAGTCATATCAACATCCTTTTCCATCGACAAGCTCGTCGCTATCGACACGACTTTATTCCCTCAGCATGACATCACATCGAGCTCCTCTTCCTTCGACGAGCATATTTCATCTCGGGGAGACTCCTTCGTGTCGAGAATACCTTACCCCGAAGCCACGCCCTGTCGCCAAGACATCTTTGGGTTGGAAGGACCTTTCATCAAGCGCATTCCATTACACCGAAGGGAGAAAACATGTCGGCGAGACTACCGCTAGTTGGCAAGACCTTATGTCGAGCTTTTCCATTCCCCTCAAGCCAACTCCTTTCTTTCGGTGAGACCTCGCTGGGTTGGCGAGACCTTTCGCCGAGCTCCAAACATTACACCGAAGGGAGAATCCCTTTCAGTGAGACTTTTCCTCTTCGGCCAGACCTTAGGGAAAATATAAATCCTTCTCCCCGATGACCTTTTGAACAACTATCGAGGAGACTCTCATATGTCAGTAGGAGCTTTCATCAAAGCCACCTTGTTTTGGCGATACATCATGGTGGGATCCATTAGTCACGCCGAAGGTTAAAAACCATCGGTGAGACCATCGCTTGTTGGAAGGAGATTACACCGAAGGCTTAACCTTTGGCACGACATTCAGCAGTCGTGCGGGACTTCTCCTCGATGACACCCCTTTTCACCAAGACCTTACCCCTTCGGTGAGATGTTATGCTGAAGGCATAACCTTTCAGCGAGACCCTATACTGAAAGTGAAATCCTTTGGCGAGCTAAGACCACTTCAGGGAGACTCCTTCAGGTTGGCGAGACTTTATAGTGAAGCTGCCCTATTTCGGCGATGAACTCATTTCAGTCGGGAAGAATTTGCTTGGTCGATGAGACCTTTCGCCAAGCTCACAATTTTTTCTGAAACTCCCCCATGTCGGTAGGACATCTGCCCGAAACCACAACCTTATTCTAAAGGCACCACCCCTTTCTGTGAGACACCACTTGGTCGTCAGGACCTCATGCCTAACTCCAAGCTTTCTTCGATGTCGTTCCATTTCAGCAAGAGTCCACCCTGTCGGTGAGACCTCCTGCCAACACTACCCCCTGTTGCCGAGACTTCCATTTGTCGAGAAGACTTCTCCTCGAACCCAAATCCTTTTGGCGACACTAGCCTTTTGTGCAGTAGTCGGCGAGACACCTTCCCAAGCAGAGAGACATATAAAACCTCATGGCGAATGAGATGTCACGGTGACTGGTGGATCCCAAATGAATAACACACTGCCAGTCGACAAGACCTTTGAAAGGCCTCAGCGACTTTCTTCTCCAAGGGTTTTAGGCTAAACTGGATTGAGGCATGATTTCAACTGACTTCCCTGAGAGATATCTTCAGATGAATAATTCAATTCTATAAAACAAATGCCTCAATTAGTTCTCAAAGGCATATCAAATATATTATTTATGATTTCACTCAATTTTTAGCAAGAAGAAAACCAACTCAAGCTGGGGCAGAACCAAAATCTGACAAAACAAAATACAGACCAAGGAGGAAAACGAAAGAATTTCAAAGATCAAGGCAAACAACCAAAGGCGAAGAAAACAAAAGAAGAAGAAGGGGGACCCATTTGTTTCCAGAATAAAATGGGGTGGTTATGCAAGGCATAACAAAGGGTGATTCGGCTAGGAAAATGGTTTAACCATTTTCAAGAAACTGAAGGATTTAGCTACCCAGAACTCCTGTTTTATGAACATCACAACTCCAGTTGGGTTAGTTTTAACAACCAAGGCTGAGCTAGAATCTCAAGTGTAAATCAACAATGGC
This sequence comes from Sequoia sempervirens, assembly GCA_007258455.2. Lineage (NCBI taxonomy): Eukaryota > Viridiplantae > Streptophyta > Pinopsida > Cupressales > Cupressaceae > Sequoia > Sequoia sempervirens. The sequence goes on along the minus strand of VDFB02368673.1, from coordinate 154,308 downwards.
TACCCCTGAATCTATGTGTGTTCTTGATGGTGCATCACTCTTTTACAAAGTTTTCCTCATCTTTTGAACAACAATGTGCAAGATTTGAACTACATGAGTTGATTCCCTTTAGCTATTGTGCAATGATATCCCGGGCATTGCTTCGCTGCCAGTCAGGCGTCCATAGCCTCGACGAAGATACCTCTAGTTTTCTCACAACATTGCTCTATTGCTAATCAAGCATCCATAGCCCCAGTAGAGATGTTGGAATCACCCATTCATATTGAGTCTTCTTTTCTCTTTAGATAGTTCTCTTTCTTTTTCTTTTTCTTTTTTCTTGGAGTTTCAGATATTTCATTCAGTTTTTCTCAATATATCAGATGTTTAACATTTGTTATGGGTTGAAAACTACCATGGACCTCATAACAACATCTGGGAATCATATTTTTCACTCAAATCCTACAACACTATCGCCCTAGGACAAATATACCATTACAAGAGGAGATGATCTTGATGATTTGTGACAAATTCAGAGGAGCTAATGAAGGTTATTTACTTTGCACCTTGTTTTCAAGACCTTCCATAACTCTTATTGATAATGGGCATAAAACAATGAGTTTAGGACAAAATCATCCAATCAGAAAACCTGAAAATATCTAAACCACTTCTCTCCTCATAACCAAAGTATACTTCAGATAACAAGGTCCACTATTTAAAGATGGAAAGGATAGAGAAACCTCAAAGAACAAACAAGACAAAAACCAAACAACAAAGGAAACGAAGGGATGGAAAGAAAGAAAGAAAGAAACAAACAAACAACAAAACCATTTACAAACAGAAAAAATGAATAGACTATTCACAGACAGAACAAAAAATTATTTACAGAGATTATTTACAAGTAGAAACACAAGAAATATTTACATAAATGCACTCCCCAGCAAAATGCCGAACTTCATGACCCAAAATAATGTTTAAAAAACTGTCCATTGACGGGCAATGGAACAGGTTCTCTCGTTAGACTGCTCAGCCAAAAAACATTTTCTCCTAGGATCTCAGTCATTTGATAGGGACCTAACTAGAGCTTATCAAATTTTTGGTGACTGCCCTTCTTTTCACTAGCTTTATCCCATAGTAGCATAAGGTCAGAAATTCTAAAATCCTTGATTTTGGCTCTTTTTTCAAACCAACGTTTGACAACAGTCTGGTATCTAAAGAATTGCTGCAAGGCGACATCTCTCTGTTCTTCTAATCTTAACAAGGCAGCTAGCCTTACTTCTATTCTATCATCACTGGAGTAGAATTTATGCATGAACTCAAGGATAGGTATTTGTAAGTGAATAGGGAACACAGGCTCTTGTCCATACACTAGTTTAAATGGTGAAGTCTTTAAATCAGCCTTGATCCTAGTCCTATCTGCCCATAACGCAAACCTTAGCTGGGTGTGTCAGTCCCTAGGGTTGTTCTCTAATAGTTTCTTAATTACCCTTAAGAGATTCTTATTGGTTGACTCTGCAACTTCATTGCCTTGTGGGTAATAGTTTGAAGAATATTTTAAGATAATTTTGTGATCATAAGCCCATGAAATGAACTCAGCAGAAGAAAACAAAGAGTCGTTGTCACATACTAATGCGAAGGGTACTCCAAACCTAGTTGTGATGCATTCGGTGAGGAACTTGATCACTACCTCTGTTGTACTATTCCTACAAGGTATAACCTCTGTCCATCTCATGCAGTAATTAGTGGTAGTCAAAATAAATTTGTGTCCTATAGAAGAATTTGGGTTAATTACCCCAATAAAGTCTAGCGCCCATTGGGCAAATGGTCTTACCTCGTAAACAGGTTGCACTGGCATGGTTGGATGGCGTTCTTTTAATGCAAAAATTTGGCATATGTGACATGTTCTTACATGCTGATGGGAATCTTTGAATACACATGACCAGTAATAACCAGATCTGAGGATCTGATGTGCTAATGAATCTGCAGAACCATGACCTGTGCCATGTTTACCATGAAATTCAGCAATTACATGCTTAGCTTCTTGCTAATCAAGGCATTGTAGGTACACCCCCTCAAAATTCTTTCTATATAGCAATCCTCCTTTGAGCATATAATGAGAGCTCTTCATTCTCAGTGCTCTCCTCTGAGTTGTATTCATTCCCTCTGGGCACTGATTGCTGAGCATGAAGTGGATGATACCCGCATACTAAGGGTCATTGGAGAAGGACCGAGTTGTGTACTGCTGGAAAATAATAATGTCACCAGCAATCGCCATGGACTTAGACAGGCCTGTACCTTTGACAAGTTTCATAGGGCATATTTCCAGGTTGAACTCTTGCAAAATGGCCATCCATTTCCCTCTTCGTTCTCCCAACTGGGTCTACATAAGTAGAGACTTCACAGCGGCATCAAGAACTACAACAATAATTTGACTTCGGAGGATGTAATGTCTGGACTTCTTGACAGCCCTGACCAGCGCAAAAGCTTGTTTCTCAAGAGGTGGATATTTGATTTCAGCATTCTTGAACGGAGAGCTCATGATAGCAATTGGCCTCTCCTCTGCCTCTTCTCTTCGTTGAGTCAGGACTACTGCACAGGAATGTTCAGGGGCAAAAGAATAAATATAAAACAGATTTAAGTAGTCAGGGCTGGTGAGGACTGGCGCTTCCGAAATGGATCGCTTGACCTGTGAAAATGCGACCTTGGCCTCATCACTCCACTCTATTTTGGTGTCTTTCTTCATCATTTCATTCAATGGTTTAACAATTTCTGCAAAGCCTGTGATAAACTTTCTCACGAAGTTGATTTTTCCAAAGAAAGATCTCATCTCCTTCTTGGTTCCTGGCCTAGTTATCTTCAGAATGGACTCAACTTGGTCTGGATCGATCAATATTCCTCTTTCTGAGATTGTGTCCCAAAAGCTTCCCTTCAGAAACCCTGAACACACACTTTTTTAGGATTTAGGGAGACACCATACTGGACACATCTTTGAAGAACTTTGGCTAAGTTTGCAGCGTGGTTCAGTCTATCATTGGAGAACACTGTCAGGTCATCCATGTAAACAATAATGCATTTACCAATTAAGTCTTTGAACGCTACGTCCATGGCACGCTAAAAAGTTGCTCCAGCGTTTATCAGACCAAATGTCATCCTTCTGTAAGCAAATGTTCCCCACTCTATAGTGAAGGTTGTCTTCATTTTTTCTTCACATTTAACCATTACCTGATTGTATCCAGAATAACCATCCAGGAATGATATCATCTGAGATTCATTCACAGTTTGCAAGACTTCGTCTAGAGAAGGGAGTGGGTAATTGTCCTTTTCTGATGCTCTGTTCAGATTTCTGAAGTCTACACATAGCCTGATCTCTCCATTTTTCTTACGAAGTGGAACCAAGTTAGCCACCCATGTTGAATGTCGTACAGGGAAGATTATTCTTGTAGAAAGTAATTTATGAACTTCTTTGAAGATCAATGGTTCGATCAGGGCGTTGACAGGGCGTTGTTTCTGTCGAAATGGTTTAGCTTCGGGCTTTAGAGGAATGGTATGAGTCATTACAGAAGCATCAAATGTCTTCAGATCTTCATACCCCCAGGTTATTGCAGCAATATCCTTCTTTAGTGCCCTCAGTATATCTTTTCTAATTGCTTCAAGGCAAGCTTTCCCTATGTAAACATTTCTTTTCAGGCCAAAATCAGCTAGGTTAACAATTTCATATTCACCCCCTTTATCTTCGACTAATATCTTTTCTAGAGCCCTTGGGTTTGAATCAAAAAATATTTCTAAGGCCACCATTCCCTTGGGAATGTTGTTACTCTTTAAATTGAGGACCCCCTCTGTATCACAATCTTCAGGGTTCCAATCACCTTGATCCCTGTTGGACTCATCAATAATCTACCCTTAAAAAACATTTGAGCTTGCTAGAAAAGAAAAAATATGTTGATCATCCTCAAAGACTTGAAAGTTCCTAACATTATCAGGAACTGTAGGGGTGGAAATAAATTCTACTAAGAATATTTTAAGCTTGGACCCTTGCATAGGTTCCAGGGTACTTGCAGCAATAGCTAATGAATCAGCTATTTGATTTTCCTCTCTAGGGATTAAACTAATCCCAAAAGCATTGAAGTCTTCAATCAAGTTCCATACCCGATTTCTATAGGCTGCCAGCCTTCTATTGTGACATGTGTATTGGCTATGCACTTGCTTGATAACTATTTCTGAGTCTCCTTTAACCATCAAAGTAGTGACTTTCTTCTTATGTGCGAACATCAGCCCCCGAGCTAATGCCTCGTATTATGCTATGTTGTTGGTGCATCCAAACTTCAACCTGTAAGAAAGAAGCAAGGAAAGTTTTTCCTTTCGGGCTAGTTAATTCAATTCCAACACCACAACCTGTTTTGGATTTGGATCCATCAAACGTGAGGGTCCACAGCTGATCACAAGCTGGGGTTGATCCTTTGGGGGTTATTGTGGGCATTTGGATAGAATGAGCCATAGGTGGGGGCTCTTGATCTTTTGCATTAGGTATAGGGGATAGGCATTCAATAGGTTCTTCAGGTATAATTTCCAATTCCTACACAGATATATCATATAATCTGTGGCTATCCTTCTGATAGTCACTTGTATCTTTGATTAGCCCCTTGGGTTTTGGTATACTTGTGAGTGCAAGGGTATCAAGCAAACCTTGGGGTTGTTCCTCATAAATATGCTAGTTTGGAAATGTAACTGGGGTAAGTTCGATTTGAGAAGGAACTTCCCTTGAAGGTATCTTATCCTTGGTTAATATTGTTGCATCTTTAGCTTCAAATGAGAAGTGATCTGAAACGGTCTCGATGTGACTTAGGCTAGTTTCCTAAAATTGAGAGACATGATTTAAAATGCTGATGCAGGGTTGGCAGGTCAATTCAGAATGGTTTTGGTAGTGCATCCTGCACCAATTAGGAAGTAGAAGACTTTGCAGCTCGATATCTTTCCCTAAGACCAGCTGATCCTGTTGCAACTTCTTGATTAATGCTTGTTGATTTTCATTAGTCCTAGAATCAGGGAACTCTTGTATTGACATGTCCTCAGAATCAAGAACTAAAAAGGTTAGAATTTCCTCTCTTTTATAAACCCTTATCTCAGTTTCGATATAGGCTACCTCATTGGGGAAATCATATTCAGTGATGATATGCTTGAGGCCAGGTTCACTTTCGATCCTAATCTGCGTAGGAATTCCCCTCCATGGTAGCCATATATGTGAAAAGTTGAGGGAGAGATATCCCCCTATACCTTTCATCAAATCTCTACTCAACAGCATACAATAGGTCTCAGGAATGTCTACTACTTGAACATCTATATTGGTTTGAATCCTAGGGTCTAACCCTACTTGCACATGTATGTTTCTCAACTCTCCCACTACATTAACCTCTGTCTTGTCAAGTTGGATGACCTTCTTGTTTGTTTGGACATGGTTCAATCCCAATTTCTTGCATATAGAAAATGGCATAACATTGCCAGAAGCCCCTGAATCTAACAGACAATTATGTAGGTTCTTCCCACAGATTCTTAAACTCAAAATAAATGGTGGAGTACCTACCTTGCTTCTATACAAGGCTGCGTTCATGTCTGCAGCAGGTGCCACCTTGTTTTCCCCTTTTGATTTATCAGCTTGTTCCAAAGCTTTTAACACTATCTCCTGTTGGGCAGGGCACCACTTTAAGATGTCGAAGTATGAAAAAGAGGTTTTCTGCTTGTGCATCTCAGAAACAATATCAAATTCTGTGTTGTAGCTTGCATTACCTTTGAAAACACCAGATGAATTACCTTTGTTATGGAAGTCAGGTGGACTTTTGGTGGAGGGTTATTATCAGCGCTTTGATTTGGAGGGACCATGTGATTAGGTGGTGTTGATGTGGTGAACGGACCCTTACTCTGATTTCTTAGGAAGTGTCCTCCCTTTGTTTGAAAAGTTTGGGCATCATATGAATCTTCCTCTGGTTCATTCTCATCTTGCCTTGGGAATGAAGGTTCCTCCTCAAAGAGGTCATAAGTCATTGTTGTATCTACTGAGCCACCTTCTTTGTTTCAATTCCCTTGGAAGGTTTAGGCATCTGCTTGTGCCATCTTGAAAAATTTCTCCATTTTAGGGTAGTTTACTTCATAATGGGTTGCAGTATCATGCAGCCTGCACCAGTTGGTCATAAAATTAAGGTCAGCCACATTTGCAGTATGCGACCTTTCCTCATTAGCTTGATAATTGTGAGGAACTCCACTATTGTTTGGCCCTATATTCCATTGTCAGTTTTTATTTGGCCTCTGATTATATCCTCTATTTTGATTTTGATGACCTTGGTTAGGGGAGTTTTGGCCTTGATAACCCCTTTGGTTGTGATTATAGTTGTTCTGATAATTACCCTGATTATTACTACTCTGATTAGGATGATTACCTTGGTTTTGAGAGGGGTTCAATCTAAGCTGAGCCATGTAATTTGTGACTTGAGACAGTGTTTTATTTAAGGTCTCTACCTCGTTTGTGAGTTGAACTATCTTTTCACTTTCAACACTCTTCGCAACAGGTGGTTGATCGCCATGATTTGGTGTTTCAGTTTGATTATGACTATGCGGACTATGATGAGCCTGTGATTCTCGAAAGAAGTCGGGAGCTCCATTGACAAAGAATGGAATGGGAGATTGAGCCTGCAACTCAGACATAGGTCCATAATGGGAAGGAGACATTCCTGGGACAATATTGAATAAAGGGGTTGGGCTATGCATCTGATACCCCATTGAAGGAAAACCTCCTCCCAAACTTCTTTGTTGAGAGCTAATTTGTTGTTGCAGCTTGATAGCTAAATGATAAACTTTAGATAGAGAATCAATATTTTTCGGCTGATAAGTCCTTTGCAGGAACAAACCAAGCAAAGGATCTATAACTCTAAAGTATGCTTGAATGGAACTATTCTCAGCGACTAGATAGGGGTCTTGTAGTCTCCTATACATTCATTGAAACTTAGTATTAAACAATGGAAAAGGTTCACCTGGCTCCTTTCTAATGGTAGAAAATTGGTGGAACAAAATGGCCGGATCCACGTAAATCCTAAACTGATTGATAAAAGCATTCTCCAAGTCTGTCCAACTTAGAATAGAGCACTGAGGAAGATTTAGGTACCAGTTGTACGCCATATCCCCTAAGGAATAAGGGAACAACCTACAAACTACATCATGGTGAGCTATCTGAGCTCTAGTACAAGCACCCTTAAAAGCTTGTATGTGCTCTTCGGCATTCCTTAATTCACCATGAATGTATTTGGGACATAATTTCTCAGGATTCTTAGGCATATCATGAAAGCCCCTAGGAATAGTCCCCAATGGAGAGGGATTATTCTGAAAAAATGCCATTGGTGTTGGTGGTTGAGCCAGCTGTTAGATGGTTTGAACCAGCTATGGTGGCACTTGAGATGGATTTAGTGGTGGATTGATAGGTATCCACTGGGGTATTGGTGAAAATCCTGGTGGAGTGAGTGGAGCTGACAAGGGTGGTATGATGGTTGCCCCAGTCTTGTGAATCTTGTGTCTTATTGGGGTCTTGAGTTCTATCAAAGGTGGTGGGTTTTCAGCTGATCAAAGAACTCTTTGGGACCTTTCTGGTGAGAAAAACCCAGTATTATCCAGTTTTCTCTTCTGACCCTCCTAGTGCCAATTTCTCTGTTGATGGTCAAAATAGCACAACAGTTAAGCAGAATATTACTATTCTGCTTTCCTGAAAGAGAAAGATAACACATGGATATCTTAGCTCCAAGGTCTTTGTAATTGGTTCTCAACTGTGCTGATTTCACTCAATGGTTGATGTGAACTATAATGTTCAAGGGGCCTGCTGGTGTTGAGCTTGTGGACTCTTCTAAGATCAAGCATAAATTCAAACCTACTTTAACTGGGGTTTTTAAAGAAACAAAAAAAGATAGACCAAAGCTTTGGAACCGAAGAGAATGATAATACATCCAACTTAACCAGGCTTGTTATCTTTCAAGGAATTACTAACTAAAATTGGAGAACAAAATCAACTTGTGATTAACACACAGCCTCATTCTTTCACAGTGCTAACTTTAACAATAGATTGTAACTAACCATTTAAACAAAACATAAAATAAAATTTAATTCCTTGAAAGCTTATCAAATCTAATGATTAATTGAAGATGAATACCATTTAGGAACACAACATGAAGTAGATTTAAATTTGGCTACTTCTACTGTTAATGAAACAGATAAGCAACATTTACAAATCTGGCACAATCACCAGTGTACAAAAAACCTATGTCTTCAGATTGTTTCCATCTACACTAAGAGAACTTGAAGGATACATTACTGTCTATGTTGAATCTAACTCCTAGTCTACTGCTACTCTTTTCTGGAAATTCTCTATATCTGTCTAAAAACTCATACCAAAACTTGTACCTACTACTAAAAGAGGTAAAAATGCCATATATATCGAATGTACCCCAAAAGAATCTGTTGGCCCCTATTTTAGGGTTTTACAAAAATATCCTCCTTCAGAAGGGTCGGCTTCCAATTTTTTTTTTTTAAGAGTTAATGTTGCATTCAATGTGAATCCCTACTATCCATGTCGATGAAGGATCGCCCTCAGGAGAAGCCTTTAGATCTTTTACAAACACAACATTAACTTCATGCCTCTATGTCCATCTTTGAACTCCCTTGCAGAGCTGCCTTGAATGCTCTAAAGCATTATCATTAATGTTGATCCACCTCTGCCAGTAGCGATCACAGCTGTCCCTGGGACTCATAGTTCTTTCTTTCCTTCGGCCCTCTTCCTACAAGTTGACTGTCCTCTGGAAGCAACATTAGATTTCCCGTTATCTATCTCCATACTAGTGTTCACCGAGCTACTCCATCGCTTTTGATCTCAAAATAAGTCCATGTCATTTTCATCCTGTTGATCTTCTTCTAAGAGGTAGTCAATAAGTCAAATTGTCCAGGGTTTTCCTTTAATTCTCTCTGATTGGGCGAACACACTCCATGTGGGACTCCCGGGTGATCAAAAGTCGTTCATACTGAATCACACATCGGTGAGACACCAATCGTGTCTCCTCGATGCGATTATTCCTCATAGAAGCCATCGACGTAGCATACAACAATCGACAAGACCTTATATCGAGGTGCATAATTTATATTGATATCCACAGTGGTCGCTGAGACAATCGCCATCGGCCAGACATCATAGCGAGTCCAAAACATTTGGCCAGGAGTCTCCTCAATGTCCATCCTTATTCCCCAAGCTCGAGCCCCTTTTATTTCGGCAAGACTCCTTCAGTCGTCAGGAGGTCATAACGGGCACCAAGAGTCATATCGACATCCTTTTCCATCAACAGGCTTGTCGCTATTGGCAAGACTTTATTCCCTCGACATGACATCACATCGAGCCCCTCTTCCTTCGGCGAGCATATTTCATCTCGGGGAGACTCCTTCATGTCAGGAAGACCTTACCCCGAAGCCATGCCCTGCCGTCGAGACATCTTTGGGTTGGCGAGACCTTTCATCGGGTGCATTCCATTACACCAAAGGGAGAAAACATGTCAGCAAGACTACTGCTAGTCGGCAAGACCTTATGTCGAGCTTTTCCATTCCCCTTGAGCCAACTCCTTTCTTTTGGTGAGACCCCGTTGGGTCGGTGAGACCTTTCACCGAGCTCCAAACATTACACCAAAGGGAGAATCCCTTTCGGCGAGACTTTTCCTCTTTGGCCAGACTTCAGGGCGAATATAAATCCTTCTCCCCGATGACCTTTTGAACAACTATCAGGGAGACTCTCATCTGTCGGCAGGACCTTTCATCGAAGCCACCCTGTTTTGGCAAGACATCATGGTGGGCTCCATTAGTCATGCCGAAGGTTAAAAACCATCGGCAAGACCATCGCTTGTCGGCAGGAGATTACACCGAAGGCTTAACATTCGGCGAGACATTTAGCAGTTGCACGAGACTTCTCCTCGATGACACCCCTTTTCGCCGAGACCTCACCCCTTCAACGAGACGTTATGCCGAAGGCATAACCTTTCGGCGAGACCCTATGCCGAAAGAAAAATCCTTTGGCGAGCTGAGACCGCTTCAGGGAGACTCCTTCGGGTCGGCGAGACCTTTCGCCGAGCTCACAATTTTTGCCAAAACTCCCCTGTGTCGGTAGGACATCTGCCCGAAACCAAAACCTTATTCCGAAGGCACAACCGGGCCTTTCAGTGAGAAACCACTTGGTCATCGGGACCTCATGTTGAACTCCAAGCTTTCTTCGATGCTATTCCATTTCGGCAAGAGTCCACCCTGTCGGTGAGACCTCCTACCGATGCTACCCCCTATCGCCGAGACTTCCATTTGTCGGGAAGACTTCTCTTCGAACCAAAATCCTTTTGGAGACACTAGCCTTGTGTGTAGCAGTTGGCAAGACACCTTCCCAAGCGGAGAGACATATAAAACCTCATGACGACTGAGATTTCATGGCGACCGGTGGATCCCAAATGAATAACACACTACCAGTTGGCAAGAACTTTGAAAGGCCTTAGCGACTTTCTTCTCCAGAGGTTTTAGGCTAAACTGGATTGAGGCATGTTTTCAACTGACTTCCCCGAGAGATATCTTCAGATGAATAATTCAATCCTGTAAAACAAATGCCTCAATTAGTTCTCAAAGGCATATAAAATATATTATTTATGATTTCACTCAATTTTTAGCAAGAAGAAAACCAACTCAAGCTGGGGCAGAACCAAAATCTAACAAAACAATATACAGACCAAGGAGGAAAATGAAAGAATTTCAAAGATGAAGGCAAACAACCAAAGGCGAAGAAAACAAAAGAAGAAGAAGGGGGACCAATTTTGTTCCAGAATAAAATGGGGTGGTTATGCAAGACATAACAATATCTTAGATATTATTCTAGATCTATAAAATATTCAGTAGCTCCAGTATCAATTAAGATAGAGACAGATTGGCCATAGAGCTTACCCATTAGTTGAATTAGCAAAGCTTGATACTTTGCTTGTCTGTTGTCCACTGTAGCGTGGATCTAGTGATCTTGCTGATAGATTCCTTCCCTTCGCAACTTCAATCACTAAGGACAATTAGAGGTATAATGGTTACCTCCACAAGTATAGCATCCATCTCAAGGCCCTTTGAGACCTCCTCACTTGTCCTCTCTAAATCCCTTCTGCTTATGGTCATCCTTACCCTTGCCTTTGTTTGATTTCTTGTTCTTTCCACTATTACCATCTTCACCCTTCTCCTGTGATTCACTTCTCCTCTTGAGATTACAGATCTGATGGCTCTTGTCTCCCTTATGAAATTTCTTCTTCCCATATCGTGACTTAGAACTTGAATTGTTGCAAAAATTGGATAACTGTTGCAACTTTTGTTCCTGTTTGGTGGCTTTTTGGAAGACTTCATTCATGATTTAAGGTTTGTGCATATCCACTTTAGCTCCTATATTTGGTCTAAGTCCCATTATAAATTTTTAGATATAGAACTGTTCATCTCCCTAATACTAGGGCACATACTTCAACAAGTTAGTGATCTTTTCCCAATACTGAATTATAGTCATATTTCCCTGGGCGAAGTTTTGAAATTCTGTCACTTTCTTGTCAAAGAAAAGTTGCAATAACCATCTCTTCCTGAAAGCTTGGAGGAAGAGTTCCCAAGTGATCTCACCAAGCTAAAGATTTTGTTCTAACTTCTCATTATCCCACCAAGTCGTTGCTTCACCTAAGAGTTGATACATAGCCCATGCCGCTTTAGTCTATTCAGAAGGATTACAGAGCCCAAATTATTTTTTCATTTCTATAATACAAGCCTTAGCTCATGTTTCAATAGCCTTACCATCGAACTTGGGTGGTGCTAATATTTTGAGGTCTTTCCAAAGATCTTCCTCAATTCACCCTCATGGACCCGCCCTTGGACCACCGTCTCCTTGATTGAATTCTACATTCCCACGGTCTTGGTCCTCATGCGCCACTCAGACTTCTTGCTCTATATGATCCATGTGAGACTCTTGTTGATACAGAAGCTCTAGAATTTGCTCCAGTCTCTTGTTTGGTATGTTATCAGAATCACTACCACCCTCATCTTGCCTGGTGGTCACCATGATGTCCCACACTTATCCTGCAACACAGTCACATTTATTGCATCTCAACACAAGGTTCTACAAATAAACATTCTTATGCTACATCACATAATTTTTCATATGCATACATCCCTCAACATAGAAGACATACAAATTCATGCATGATACACACATTTTAGAGTCTCTCTTTGAACACACTAAAAAATATATATTATCTGATTTTATTTAAGGTGAGTCAATAGACCCTTATTTACAATAGGCTTCATATTACATCACTTCAATTTCTCGGTATAAAAAAGAGGACATTCCTCTGGGTCATCATCCGAGTTTACTTTAAACTTAACAAAAGAGGATGGTTGAGCACGTAGGCTCTCCTTTTCCTCTTTAGTCAATAAGGGTGCATTGGGTTCACACCCTAGAGGCCAATCTCGGATTGCGGAAGGCTTTTTGATCTTAAGTGTTCCTCTCCTCAATCTTCAAGCCTCTCTCTAGCTTGAGTCGTGTAAGAGTTTGAGCTAGAGTTCCATCATCGGGAATTTCTGATTGAACCTTCATCTTGGCGTTTCCTTCCTTTACGTCATTATTACATGAGGTTCTAATAGTTTTCCCTTTCCTTCATCCTGCCTTTGACCTTCCCATTCCCGCATTCAATTTAGGTTCGGTCAATTCTTAGGACATCCAGATTTTGGGTCAAGGGTCAACTACCCCTAGTCAACTATGGTAGACTCAAAAGGTCTAGAGATGAACCCTAAGCTCTGATACCAAATGTAATAACCCATTCAAAATTATTACTTAATTAATATTATTGTAAATGACACATGAATATACTCCAAATTAAAAGGACATAACTAGTGGCTAAAGACAATCTTAGCTACACATGTCCATTTAAAATGAGTCAAAGATTCTTATATTCACTTCAAAATTCAAATTACAATATCAGGTTTGACTTGGCTCCTAAGGCCAAAAAGTCAATACATTGTACACATTACATCAAGTAGAAGAATGAATTACATCAAGTTACATCTTAGACTATAATAGTCTTGTGAACAACAAAGGTTCCTCCTTGACGCTTGCCTCTACTGGTGGGTGAGAACATGGTTGAAGCACTTTATGACGCAACCATGAAGCTTACGCTTCCCCAGAATTATTTCGAATTAAAGAATGCCCAACCCTACACATAAAGTTTAACAAGAGAATAATTTACAAGGTGGAATCTGGTGCATGCCCATACATCAACATGCAATTCTATCTACAAGTTAGAAAATAAAATGCATGATCTATGCTAGGAATGGAAAAGTGAAATCACAGAGTTCATTCATACATACATAATGAACTATATTGCTTAGCCAAGCATAATAAATATGTTGCAACAAAAACAAACATTAGGTTTTGGTAAAGCAAACCTATACTCTCTAAACTCAATTTTGGCACCCATCCTAGAAGGTAACTTTCTACTCATAACAACTATCTACCCTCTAGCAACATCTACCTATATGTGCTCTAGTCAACTAAGGTATCACTATTATGTTCAAGTATTTAAAATATTATTTCACAAATGTCTTCAAAAGAAGAAACAAAATACTAAATTATACTCTAAACAAAAATCAGATTTATGATTCATAAAGTAATTCAACAATTAGTCATATCGTTCTTATGACTATTTTCTACTTATCATCTTAAGCATTTTTCCTTTTAAAAATGTACTAAAAATAAAAGAAGGTATGCCACAAGTATGTGTATGTACATAGATGAAGCCTATGTGCATACACATATATGTGCCTATTAATATTAAAGTTTGTGCATACATTCTGAAATAATCATTAATTCATATTGCAATCTTAAAATAGTATTCCTTTTGACATTCTTGTCAAAAATAAATGATTCAAACAAGTCTATGCTAACAATTTCACACATACTATTATCACATTCTCACAACTGTGATACTCTAACATTGCTGTTTACACAAGAAAATTCATTGTTTAAATAGAACAAGTACTGTTTCCTACTAAACAGTTACAAAACAAGTTGTTTTCTTATGAACATTCATTGTTTTAACAGAACAAGTATTATTTCCTACTAAACAGTTACAAACAAGTTGTTCACATTTGTATGTTCATTGTTTGAACATAACAAGTATTGTTTCCTACTAAATAGTTATAAAACAAGTTGTCCTCACATATACATTCATTTTTTTAACAGAACAGGTACTGTTTCCTACTAAACAATTAATAAACAAGCTATTTTCAACTAAACAGTTTATTAAGCAAGACTGTTTCCAGCTATAATGATAACTTAAAAAAAAAATAGAGTTGTTTGCAATAACCACTATTTACATCAACATGACACTGTTTCAAAACTAAACAATTAAAATTAAAGAAAAATAAAGTCGTTTACTCTGTTTGCTCATCTCAAGTTGTTTACAAGCTAAATGATCAATTTACAAGTAAATGTTCACCATTTAATACATAACGGGTTTCCATTATGAATTGAAAATAAACAAATCAAATAGCCCAGTTTCAATCATAATGATAGAATGTCTATTATCCAGATCTTGAACACTTCCATTTTTGGAATTACGATGAACAACTTTAATAATATAAAAAAACCAAGTTCAACATGTTTGTTGATGAATTTTTTAAGCAATTATTTTAGTTAAGAATGGAGAAAGTTTTAGGTTCAACAATACTTTTTGCCTATTCAAGTTGCTCTGGATTTGACCCATTTCTAAGGTCAGGTGCTTCCTTTCTTAACCTCTAAGTTATATTTAAAATTTCCCTTATAGGAATTTTGGATTATCCCTCAATGCATGCAACACTATACATCATGTAGACTCAAATCTGATACTGATTCAAATAAATTAACCTATCGATCATGAGGATCGATCCTTATAAGGATACAATGAAACCCAACTCATACATTCCATTGGTTCTTCAAATTGAGGGCATCCTCTTTATGCAAATATGGTTTCCACATTTCTTAATAAAGAACAATTTTCCCCTTACCATTATCAGCCTTGCCGATAATGGAAGGCGATATGCTTTAAGTATATATAGTTGAGACATATCAAGGTAACATAGAGGATTATTTCCTCTTTCATAGGTTTGACATGCGAACCTTTACAAAATCAAACACCAAATGATACACATTCAATAGGAATAAGATTTTTGATAGACATGATATGGCTTACATTATTGAGCGAACTTACATACAGTCGCTTCTTAAGGGTTCAATGCCTCGGTCTAGCACAAAAGGCTAGTTGAATGGCTCCATTCTAAGTACTAAGTAAAAGCAGGCCATAGGCCATGAGATTCCCCAGAGGGTGGTTGCTAAGACAATACCTTCGGCTCAAGCCGAGACACATAGACAGAGAATTGTATTTTACTATGCTATCAGTTTTCCATCAAAGTAGTGACAAACACTAGCTAAACATGAAAAGATAAGATAGTGAAATCGATATTATTTCAAGAAATTGAATTACCTCAATGGTCGAGCATTTTGGGCAAGCTTTCCCTAGATTTTTCTCACCATTGCATTCTCTTCTCTGCCTTTTTGTTGTTTGTCAATTTTCTTCCAAATTGATCCCTGCTTTTCTTCCACCACTCCCATTCAAAAATGGCAACCACACTTAACCACACTTTCTTGCATGTGTCTAGGTGCTATCATTATGGCTTTTTCCTACCATAGTTGTTGACCTCTAATTTTGAGCATTGTCTTAATGATTTGATAGGCCACGTCCATCATGGGCTTGCCTTGTATTTTTTCATTGATTTCCAAGTTTGATTCATAATATATCGGTTATCAATTTGAATTCGATATGAATTTGAATATGTATACATATGTATATATATATCTGTAATATATATATGTATATATATATACTTATATTTATATATCTATATGCATTTAAAGGATTTCATTCACATTTACCTTGTATTCGAATAAGGTGTATATATATGTATATGCATGTTTTCGTATTACATATATATATATATGTATGTATGTATGTATGTAAAATAAATACACGAATACATGCATATACACACACACACACACACATATATATATATATGCATGTATTTGTATTTATTTTACATACATATATATATATATATATATATATATATATATATGTATGTATATCTATATGTATATATATACATATATTCATTTTCAAACACTGAAACAATTCAAGCTAGGAAATTACGTTCTCTTATATATGCAAATTAGTTCAAATGCAAGTCATCATGCCATTTGTGGTGTGTGCACCTAGATTCCAACCGGCTTATCATTTAATTTGGCTAAACAATCCTACTTCAACCGAGTTCTCATCCTTCAACCTGTCACCCTGCAACTGCACACACTTGCACTTGCAAATTGATTAGTAACGTTCAATTCTTGGCAACATATTCCAAAAGTTCATAAAGTCAACATTAGTCAACTTCTTTCATTCAATTTTCAAATATTCCAAATTCTCCATTTAATATTTAATTCAATTTCTTCAATAATTCAATTTACCATATTATGATAAATAAGCAATAAAATTGGGTTATGACAAGTCTTCAACATGATCTTAAGATTGTAGACCATTCAACCCAAGAAATCAATGACTGAGCTTTTAGGAAATAATATCATATCGATTTTTCTCAAATTTTTAATACCTTCCATATAGTCTTGATATTTTAAAATATCAATGTTGATCTTGTATAGACTATCCTTTTTTCATCTGATCTATAACCATAGGATTGACCATAATTCTTGTTTCAATTGGGTAGTGATTAGATAATGTTTTGGGCTCCACTTGAACATAATTGACATCCTTTCTACTTTCAAAAGCAAAATGTGTCTTCTTGAGCATAAAATTGGCCGAGTCTACAATAAAATCTTTTGCTACCATTTTGATTATTGTACCATGTAAACCATATATTTTATTGTCTTTCTTTTTTCCCTTCAAGGAGATAAAAAAGTTTCAACATTTTTTTCATTCTTGTCCAATAATACTACTCATTCCCTTTCCATGCCCAAGGATATCCCCCATATTTGTCCTCTTTATTTTTAATCATATTAAAATCTTCCCCACTAATCCAAGGTATTTTAGGTAGATTAGCAACGCAACATCTCCAAACTTCTATTCTATCTCTGTAATTATTAGGAGAGTAAATGGATCACACTTCAAACTTTTGATTTTTTTTCTAGTGTTATCCAAATACATCTATTGCAGGATGAACATCCAAAACTAGTAATATAAGGATTCCATTTCTGTCCTACTAAAATTGCTATTCCACCCTTTCCTTTTTTATGATTAGTGTGAAATACAACATTATTTTTCCATCCAAATCTTAAAGAATTGTGCAACTAGAAATCAACAGCCTTTACTTCTTGTATCAAAAAACAATCTAAGTCTTTTTTATTATTGCAAAGAGACCTTAGGACATATTTTCTCTCTAGGGATTCTAGTCCTTGAATATTCCAACTTATACACTTTAAGATCATCTTTGATGGGGGGTTGAGAATTCTTTGATTCTTATAGAGCCTAACAAAGTAGATAGGCATGCCTTCTCCTTTTCCTTTCTTTCAAAGATTTTGTGAGTTGTTACTTTTGGTCACTTCTTTCCTTTTTTTGTTTTCTTCCTCTTTAAGAACTTTTTTCTCCTTTCTTATTTGATCAACCATAGTCTCTTGAAACAAAGGGTTTTAACAATTTATCTCTATTTTTTATTTTATAATCACAATCATAAGGGATCCCATCTAAATCTACATACCTTGCAACCTTTGGAGGGTTTGGGGGTCTCTCAACCTTCCTTCTCTTAATCTACTCCTTGATTTTATCTAGCACAATCTCTTGTGCATCTTTTTGAAGCACATTTGTGTTGTCCTTTATAGGAACAATTGCATCATTTTCCTTATTTATGCTTTCAAATTTACTCAAATCATTTGGAATAGAGTTTTCTTTACTAGGGTCAAGTTCCATCTTGTTCAAAATATTCAAGATTATACTATTTCCATTTCCCTTTTCCCCACAATTTTCAATATTATCCTTAACATCAGGATTAGGGCTAGTCTCTTCTTCATTTTGCACATTATAAGAACAAGATTGTGGCTTAACCGCAATATTTTCATTCAAGGGAGGATGGAGGGACTCACTGCTATTCACCTCACATTTCATACCATCATTTTTCTCTTCCTCTAAGGATTTTTGTGCATCATGATCACTAAAAGCTTCCCATGATGGCCTATTATTTCTTTTATTATTTATAATTTTAGGGCATTCTCTTTTTTGATGATCATCAATTTAGGGAGCTTCTATCTCAAAGCCAAACAATTTTCCATCTAACCCAAATTCAATAATTTTAGGGATTTGAACCCATATATTAAAGTAAACCAACATTCTTGCATTCATATAAGGCAAAGTGGACATGATATCCTCAATTTGAAGAATTCTACCAACAAGTTTTAACAATTGAGGCAAAAAACCCACATTTGCAAAGGTACATTTGTAACATTAATCCATCTTGGAACTGAACAAAATAAAATTTCATTCCAAGTAATTTCCGATGACCAAGCGACTGATCTAAACAAGGTTTTCCCAATATTCCAAATATCCTTTTCTAAAACCCTCTTTTGCATATTATGATTCTTCATAAAGATAACAAATAATCCTTTTCTAATCATTCTACAAAATGAAATATAAATTCCACCTTTTACCCCACACACTATTCAACCAATTATCAAAGACTTTCCTTACAGGAAGCTTATCATTATCTTTGCAAGCAAGAAAGATAGCAGTATTTTTAAGCCTATTTCCCTCCTTTTTAACTGAGTTTAGTATTTCCTCATTAGGGTTTACTCTCAAAACCTTGGGCAAAAGGGGGTCCTCACCTCCTTCCCCGACGACCCTTCCATAGTCTCTTTCGAGTTCCACATTGAATTGCATATTCTTTGAAGGCACTTTCGGTTCTTCTAATTGTAAAACTTCTTTGAAGGTTTTACTTGCTTCATTGTTTTTAATAGCCTCCCCACCACCAAATGATGAGCCAAAATCCATACAGACTCGCACAGATGCAATTATCACATCCATGCGAGCACACACCCTAACCCCCTAAAGGTACCAACCCTACCCTAGCCCTTACAAACAAATTCCAATTTAAAAATTAATCACAAAAATCACTTTCCCTACACGTAAACAAGCGATGACACCACATCACAAAACGTAGGAAAAAGAGGAACAAAACTTGCAAACCAAGGCAACTAATAGCACAAAACTAGAGAAAAAGGGGGCTCACAACAAAACACACATGGAAGAGATCGCTTCATCTTCTGTACATGCATACCAAAACCCCATCTCAAAATATTAATTTTTAAACAAATTGATTTTATACAACTTTAATATCATTTTTTTTTCCTATTTTTAAATCTAAATACCCTTTACATTTAATTTTTGTATTAACTATAATTATCTTTTCCAACTCTAATTAATATTCAATTAATTACATTTATTTAATAATTTCAATTATTTATATAAAACATTTTTATATTTTATTCTTCCAATTTTTTTTAACATGATCAAATTCAATGAGAAACTTTTAACTTTCCAACTTTCACTACACCGAAAGTAAAAACCACACCTTATCAAGATGCAAACTTACTCCATGAAAATCTTGACTTGAGATAACTCTGCCATAATCATCATTTTCATATGTACAATTTATGCCTCGCCCATAAACCCAAGAGCCAAGAAAATGATCAAGAACATATAAAATGGTTTGCTACTAATTTTGAACAAGTAGCCACCAAGTGGGTAGGTCCATGTCATTGCACACGACTAAAGAAGGCTTGAAATAAAAGATAACCTCAAAAACACCAAACACAAAAAATGCTCTTGGGTTTCCAATAGTTTATTTTCCCCTAAAAATATCCGAGCTGAAGGTCAGCTTGTTTCCATCTCAACCACTCTCATGCTTGCATTTGTTAGAGTCCTTGGCCAAAATATGACATACCACCGCATTAGTTTCAATTCCAGTACTGACACTTCACCTCTTACACATTTCATGGAGATCCAAATGGCAAAGCACGCAAAGCCTAATACCCATCACAATGGCACTCAACACAAAGAACAACCTCAACACCTAGCCTAGCTATGCTGAGTTTACCTCATGCTAACAAACATTAATAACAAGATAAGGCAGTACACTAAATGCCTATAAGTTAAGAAAAGTAGCTCATTCAAATCAGATGACAGAGATGGATGGATGGAGCAATGGTGTATCAACTTTAGGAAGGCCTATTAGAACATAGTTCAAGGGAGCATTCCAAGTGAGTGGTATAATACTCTCCTCTTCTGCCTCGTCTTCCTTGTAGAAAAATATAGTATGTTTCCTTCCTCTTTCCTTTCGCTATATAGGAAGTATGGCTAATTCATCACCCCAGTGGGGCAAAGGTGTAGAATGTTATAGATTGGTTTTTATGTTGCAGCATCATCATTTGCACCATTTTGTGATTCTGATCGAGGACAATGATGGTAAAATAGAAATTGAAGGAAGAGAAAGGATATTAGGTGGGTCCTTTACTGCATGAGCTTCCATGCTCTTTGTACTTCACACCTCATAAACCAAGAAGGCCCTATCGTCCTCACATCTTCTTGCCATTTAGCCCGAAAAATCAAATGTCATTACCACATTTGATATCAATGTTTTCCATTTGCATTGCCATCCTCGGCCCATTGAAATTAATATTTTCTCCTCGTTTCTCTCTGTCTTCTATTACCATCTTGGGTTTGAGTCTGATTCAGTTGGGTTCTTCTGTGGTTTTGCAGTAGCCCTCTCCACATTTACATACTGGAGGAAGAAACGGCAGAAATTTGTAAAGTTGTCAATTCGGGAGACTGGATAAGTTTGCATTCTGATATCTTTATTGCCGAGAACAAGAAAAAAACAAACCGCAATAAAACAAACAGCCCTTCTCATACCTCTCAGAAGCAGAACCAGTCTGATTTTATGTGTCATGGTGGTTTTGTTTTTTCATTCTGTGGGTGTCTGTAAAAAAATTGTGGGTGCCTCTGAAAACTTTTTGGGTGGCTATAAAATCTTTTTGTATGATGTTTTTTCATCTTTTGTGGTTATTTGGTGATTGAGCATTTATAATTTTGGAAGGTGGCAATTGACATCAAGTTTGAAAAAATATAAAACATAACAAGTCTGGTTTATTGGTTACAGTAGTTTTATCGTTCTTTCTTGTGGACGCCTCTAAAACTTCTTTGGCTACCTCCAAAACTTTGTATGTGTCTCAAAAATTTCTGTGGGAGACTGCAAAATCCCGTGACACTGTGTTGGAATGGCAAGTGGCATTATGAATACTGCTTCATTCTATGATAAGTCCTTGATGACTCATATTACTCTGTATACAACCTTTATCTAACATGATCACTTGTATTCTGGATTCTACCTCTCATAGTCGTAGCAGCAGTAGTTTCTCTCTTTTGCTAAATCATAATAGGGACATGCCTACCGAAACTTTATGTGTGTTTGTAAATGTTAGCGCGTGTTGGTCTTATGTTTTTATTATTGGGTGGTTTTGATTTCATTAGGTGGCAATTGATAGCAGGTTTGGGAATGCAAAAAAATGGAGAAGAAAGCGATTGGAAGGGGTTGATTGATTCTGAAACCTTTGTGGGATTTGTGTTGTGTAGTTTGTTAGCTTTTGAAGGATTGGGTGATTGGTTGTTTTTATTTTCCCGAAGGAGGCAATTGACAGGTCTGGGAAAACAAACAGAAGGCCAAAAAAGTTGCCGATTGATGCATTGGTGTGGTGGATCAGGGGTGGTCATTGATCTATGGCCAATCTGGAGCTTTCTGTGCAGAACTGCCAAGGGCAATTGATTGCTGTAGAAAAGGGAACAACAAAAAAGGCCGTAGTTTCGGCCATGAAAGATAATAATAACAACATCAGTAATAATATGGAGGATTCTCGTAGAGATGAGTGGAGTTCTGATGCAATTAATAACTTGTTAGATGTCTATGAAACCAAATGGAACCACAGAAACAGGGGAAACCTGAAAGGAGGGGACTGGGAAGATGTAGCAACGAGGGTAAGTGCTAGAGGGGGCGGTGGCAAGTCTGCAAAATCTCCATTTCAGTGCAAGAATAAGGTTGCTAGTATGAAACAGAAGTACAGATCCGAGACCCTGTTGCAGGGGATCAATGGATCCAATACTTCAAGGTGGCCCTTTTTTGGCCGCATGGATGTCATGTTAAGGGTGAGGTCTCCTAATCCTCAACCTATTCAGGCGGTTGTTCCGGATTTGAGGCAACAGGGTGGACTGCAGAGTGGGGATTCTGAGCAAGAAGTTTTCAGAATTGGTGGTAGCAGAGGTGGTGGCACCGTTGGAGGAGGCGGTGGCAATGATGGTGTTCTTCTCTCCAATGGAGTAGAACACCATAGAGTAAGAATTGGTGGAGGTGGTGGTGGCAGTGGGGGCAATGGCGGTGGTCTTCTCTCCAATGAGGAAGAAGAACACAGAATGAGAATTGGTGGAGGTAGCGTTCCTCTCTTCAATGAAGAAGAACAACAAAGGACAAGGTTTCGCGGTGCTCCCTGCAATGGAGAACAACAGCAACACAGGGCAGAGTCTCATAGCAAAAATAACGATGATAATAATAACAATAATGAACATCACCATGATAATAATAGTGAAGACAATGGCGAAGAGGAAGAAGGCAACGACAATGGGGATGCTGATAATCAGAATGATGATGCATCCAATACGTTGCCCCACAGAAAAGCCCTTGGGGAGAGCGATGATACTGGCACACCCAGAAGCAAATCAGCTCATTTGCAGGCTGCTGATGTTGCTGGTGGTATTAACAAATCTATTATTAAGCACAAGAAGTATCTGAGCAAGGAGGTGGCTGCAAGCATAAGGTCTTTTGCAGACTCTATAATGAAGCTCGAGAGGGCTAAAATGGAGATGTTAAAGGACTCTGAAAGAATCAGGGCAGAGATGGAGGCCAGGAGAGTGGATATGGAGTTGAAGAGAACTGAAATCATTATGAATACCCAGTTGGAAATTGCTAAGCTTTTGTCTGGAAAGACGAAGAAAAAGAAGCTGAAGAAAAAATCAGGTGGTACTGTTGCTGATACTGGAACTAGCACTACTAGTGCTAGTACTGATATTGCTGCTATTGCCACACAGCACGAAGTCTCTGCAGGTCCTTCTGCTGCTGCTGGTATTTCATCTTCTCCAAGCAGAAATGGTGTTTCTGTGAGTGTGACTGCTGCTGCATTAAATTGTGTTCCATGTCAGGGCCTTGCTGATTTTGTTTCTAATGGAAGTCACCAACATAGTGGCAATGCTATTCAGCAGTCTTCAATGCTTATACCTCCTCCTCCTCCTGTACCAGCAATGCCGGGAACTTCTCATCCCAGGCCTCTTCATCATCATTTTCTTCCAACTACCGTTCCAGTCTCTGTGGTCCAGCCCGTTACTTCTCTGCAGTTCATGGCTTCACCAGCCTCTCAACTCAAGCCTGATTGAACGGTAAGCTTTTGGCATTTCCACGGGTTTTATTAGTTTCAAGCTTTAGATTTTTAAAGTACCCAGTGGATATATAATTGTTAGTAGAAAAAAAAATCAGCTGGATTCAGACTGCTCTCATGAAGTGAATTTGGGTACCACTTCTACATTATAGGTCTCAGTAGTCTCTAACTTTTATTGTTAACAGTTACCCAATGGATATGAAACAATTCTTACAATTTCATTTCCCAATTCATTTCAGATTTTACTGTCATGAAGATCTGTTTGATTATCATTTTTGCAGTATCATCTCATTCTTTTCAATCTTTAGTGTTTTTTATGAGAACCCATTGCATATTTTATTCCTTAAATGATTTTCAGACTTTTCTTTCGGTATATTCTAGCATGTTCATTCAATGCCTTTCAAACTTTGCTTTCAGTCATATTCTAACATTTTTTCATAAGTTTTCAGGCTTTGCTATCAGTATAATCTGTTTCAGTAAAATGTTTAGTTTACCGTTTTTCCAATATTGTCTCTTTAGTTCGAAGCTCTAGCTTTTTATTTTCCGCACCCAATGGTTAAGATAATTAGTTTTCAGGCTTTTGCCTTCTAATCAATACGAGGGCTCATTCATATCAAACCGATTATCACATTATGATATTGCTATCAGGATTCAACCGTTGAACAAGAACCCATCTCTCATGATAATGACCATGATCATTGATGTGTAGCACCCGGCACTATCCGGTTCCGCGCCGGTTAAGCCGAGTTGTTACCGCAATGGGGTAACAACTCCGGGCTTAACCTTGGAGAAAACTCCCCGGGCAGCTGGAGCAGTACCGATGGGTGTGCACTCCAGCATCACCTAGATGCAATGAGTGCTATGGACCATTCATTATCATGAGAGATGGGTTCTTGTGAACCACTACCATGAAACATGGGTCAATGAGTTTGACTCGAAACTACGTTGAATCCTATTTACTGCCGGCTTAACCTTAGAAAACTCCCGGTTAAGCTGAGCTGGAGCAATACCGGATGGGTGACCTCCGACGGACCAGTGCTTCACCTGAGCATCACCTAGATGCAATGAGTGCTAAGTGGACCATTCATTATCATGAGAGATGGGTTCTTGTGAACCACTACTCATGAAACATGGGTCAATGAGTTTGACTCGAAACTACACGGTTGAATCCTGATAGCAATATCATAATTTGACACGCTGTGGAAAAATACCTCCTACTTATCGATTATCACAGCTCCTTTTATTACACCTAATGAATGTTAATATTTCTTCAATTGTTTTTAGCATATCTTACATTTTGGTACTGGTTTTGGGCCTAGCTAGCAGCAATGACATTGACATTAACCAAATTTTATCTGTCAATAGTTCTTTACCAAAACCTCAATAGGTTTATCCCACTTCTTATACGATTTGTCATTTGTTAGTAGATATTGCTGTCCTCAAGTTCTGTTTGTTATTATGTCTATCTACACGTCACAGACATGCATTGCATTGTTTTTTTCAGATTGATTGTAATGAACATTGAAGTGTGCATTTATAAGTCCACTGAACCTCATTAATTTCCTTCCCATTTCCCGTCAGAAGTTCAGTCTGGTAGAACTTCAGGGTTGTGGAAAATTGAAACAGTCAAATCTGATTTTATCTTGGGGTCACTGCTGCTTTTTCAGTTTTGTTTAATAGATGCTTTTGCTTCTGTTAAAGTCAGATGGAACCAGTATAAATTCAGTAAGCCTCAATAATTTCCCCTATGTTGTAGACTAGGTAGCGTTTAAACATTACATCCCCACCAACCTTTCAAAGGCTCTCCGAATCGCGATTTGCAAACCCCGAAATGCCCCGCATTTGTTTTATTATATCAAATGACTTCCATATAATCTTGAAACAATATAATACATAAATTTACCCTTATCATAACCAGTTGGGCCCTCTATTCAAAAGCTCTCTTGTTCCATCACATGAATACTTTAATCTCCACTTGCCCTTTACAAATAATATTTACCGACTTCTACGATACTAGTGATGTAACATCGTTTTCAAGTGGTGCATCAAAATTATTTTGGCCCGACCATTACTAACTTTGTAGGTATCAAATTAAATTAAGTCCAGTGTCTAATTACTTAGGCTCCTCTTAAAGTTCATTTCTTGCGTAGGAAAGTGTGGTGCAGCGGGAAGTTGCCATAGTTTGGGTATCTTTGGTGCTGTAGTTGTCTTCTTTTTTAAGGCTGATTCAGCAATCCAATCCTATCAGATACACAGTGGCAAACCTGGGGGTTTCATAAAGAAAATGGATCTCACCATCAACAATAACAAACACTTGTACCGTGCCTTCGATATTATATGGATGAAGACTAGGGGAGAGGACCCAGTAGTTAACAAACACTTGTACCGTGCCTTCAATATTATATGGATGAAGACTAGGGGAGAGGACCCAGTAGTTGTGCACCCCAACTTTGCGCTTCTAATTATCCTACGTGGAAATTTCAAATCACTCCCAATTTTTTACAGCAGCTTACTTGGCAAGTCCCCTACTTATAATTAAGGTTTCAGGGCCACATCATCAAATATGATGCCACATCAGCATGCTTTTTGTCAAGGTGTCCAAAAAGGCCCAAAAAAAAGTGAGACCAATATTTGTGCATTCACAGCTTGTTTTATTGAGCGCTGATGTGGAATCACATGATTGGTTTCTTTTTAGATCAAAAGAATACATTTTGTTTAATTATGGGTAGTCATCATTAACAACTTTAAAGTCACAACTATTGGTCTAATATTGATAAAAATATTGGGCATTTTATAAACAACTACTATCACAACTAAAACATGCTAGGTACTGGGTCCTCTCCCCTATTGGGACTGAATTTCCGGGACTGAATTTCCTGGGCATTATATAAACAACTACTATCACAACTATTGAAACATGCTCAGGTACTGGGTCCTCTCCCCTAATGTTTTATTTTTGGGACTGAATTTCCTGGACATGAAAGCCCACAAGGAAAAGCGTATTGGCTAGGCAATTAATTAGTTCTTATTCCATTTCTATATTTAGGATATATGAAGGCCTAAGCTACTTCATGGCAAAAAAAACAAAATTCAGACACCAGACTGGCTATTTATAGAAGAATATCAACGGGGCTGACATATTAGAGCGTACTATTAATTGGGTTCTGCCACAAAGGGCTAAAAATTGAAGTCTTACCATTTATTAGAAATGCCTCCGTATGTTTGGATGCTTGTGGACTGGAAGGCCCTTTTAACCAGAAGTTAATATATAGCTGGGATAGGCGAGGACCAGAGTTGAAGTAGAGTTAAAAGTCATTTTGTCTTGTAGCAGTTGTAGCATCTTCTGTATAATTTTATTTTCGTCCTTTTATCTTTAGCCCTCGGTTATATGCTCTTTGTCTTGACTGTCGTTTAGGTTATTTCCTTCCTTTGTTTATATTGGGGCCCCTGACCAACCGCTTTATTTGTTGTACGGGCCTGCCGTTTTATTTGTTGTTACAGGCTTGACTTTTCACCTTCCGCCTGCTTTTAAAAACAACGGCTCGGTACCGTTTACCGAGACGTACGGCCCGGCGGGTCCACCGTTTTCATGCTACAGTCCGTCCACCTGTCTTTTTCAAATTATTGTTTCTTAAAAAATTCTTTCGGTGGACCAAGCGGACTCTCTCAGCATATTAAACTACAAATTTGTAAGACAAAGGGTGAGTCGAAAGGCACCACTAGTTAATGCTTTTAAAGTTATCAGAAAAAGGAAAGAGACTAGAGGGTTAGAAGCCCCAATGCAGTGAATTAAAGGTTAGTTTCGTCTACTTTTTATGATTGATTCTTTATTAGTCACTTAAGCTAGGGTTTTCTGGAGGGAGGCTACTTAAAATTTTTCAAACGGGTGTTAAATTTTTAAGCTTTTTACAGTTAAGGTTGATTTTACAGTAGCTGGCAATGTTAAAAATTTTAGCTCAGAATTTTTAGTGCGCTGGTCATCCCATAGATCTTTTAGGAGTTAATGTCAAGAAATTTAGTTGGGTGTTTGACAGCTTGTTAAATTTTTAAAGCCTTTTATAATTAGGTGGCCCCATAGATTTATAGTAGTAGGCAATGCTAAAAATTTTAGCTCAGAATTTTGAGTCGACTGGTCATTCCATAGATTTTTAGCAGCAGTTAATTGTTGAATTTTTTTAAGCCTTTTATTATTAGGTGGTCCCATAGATTTTAAGGTGGCGGGCAATGATAAAAATTTAGCTCAGAATTTTTTGTGGGCTTGCCATGCCATAAATTTTTAGCAGCAGTTAGTGTTAAGAACTTTAGTTGAGAATTTCAGATGCTTTCTAAATTCTAATGATATTAATTAGAAAATACCTGTAAACTGGTGGTGAAACTTTTAGGTACACTTCAGTCTTTTTAAATCTGACAATTAAAAAATAAAAAGTAAAGGCTCTTATTTTTCAAACCTAATATTTTAATTTATCTTATGCTTGTGTACTATGTGGTCCCATTATCTTGTGATAAAAAATTCATTGGTGTAATGAAAGAGAGACTATAATAAAAATTTGATTGGTCTAATGAAAGAGAGAGCGAGAGACTATAAATTTTATGCTCAAATCCCACAAAAATGAGAAATCTAATTTACAGTATTATTTAATATAAATACAAGTTGAGTGGATTGTAATTAATTAATCTTACAATCTGTAAGATAAGTTTGACTAATAGGTCACTACATGGTCCTATAGTTTCGCCAATGGAGAAAGAAGAGGTTAGAGCTAGAAAATATGAATGGATGCTTTAAAAAATTATAGAACATTTTTACCAGTGAAATAAAAAATCCTTGTTACAGTAACAAATGCACATATTATGCATAAATCCAATTGCATTTTTAAGCATACTATCTTTTTAAACATTATAGTATATATATATGTACCCTATTGAATACAGAAATTGGGCATCTAACTCAACCCTGGCTGTTGCTAACCTTCGCTATTCCTGCTATCCACACAATTCTCAAATAAGCAGTTATGAAGTGTCAAATGACTAATATATAAAAAGTTAAACTAGATTAAGCCTCTTTTTGGGTCACCTAGCCAAATCTGCAATATGGGATCCTCTAGTCAAAGCTTACAAAGGGATTGTTTTCATATTTATATATTGTTTGTATACATGAGAATCCTTGTGGAAGTTGACAAAGGGATTATTCTAGTTGATATATTGTTCATTAACGTACATGAGACTCATTTCTAAATATCAGAAAGGGATTATTTTATAGTTATCTTGGTCTTTCTTTGATTTTTGGGGACATAGGGATGAAATTTTGAGAAAAAACATTTTTTTTGGATTTTGGCTATTAAAATAATACTTACAGATATTTAAAAAATAAAAAATTAGAAATATAATTTAATCAAACACACAATTATATCAAAATTTCTTTCTTTTTTAAAAAATTAGAAATATAATTTAATCAAACACACAATTATATCAAAATTTCTTTCTAAAGAGGTTTTAAGTGTTACATATAAAATGACATGACTTGGCACCGTATATTATTAATTCATTGAAGAGAATATAAACACACCTTCTACAAATATAGCTAGAGTTTATAAACACCTTCTACAAATATAGCTAGAGTTTATAAATGAATAAAATCAATTGTATATAATAATTTCGTAGATAAAGAGTTCTTAACAGATTATATAACAGATTATAAGATTATATGATAGAGATTGAAGAGAATATAAACACACCTTCTACAAATATAGCTAGAGTTTATAAATGAATAAAATCAATTGTATATAATAATTTCTTAGATAAAGAGTTCTTAACAGATTATATGATAGAGATTGAAGAGAATATAAACACACCTTCTACAAATATAGCTAGAGTTTATAAATGAATAAAATCAATTGTATATAATAATTTCTTAGATAAAGAGTTCTTAACAGATTATATGATAGAGATTGAAGAGAATATAAACACACCTTCTACAAATATAGCTAGAGTTTATAAATGAATAAAATCAATTGTATATAATAATTTCTTAGATAAAGAGTTCTTAACAGATTATATGATAGGGATTGAAGAGAATATAAACACACCTTCTACAAATATAGCTAGAGTTTATAAATGAATAAAATCTTATAAATGAATAAAATCAATTGTATATAATAATTTCTTAGATAAAGAGTTCTTAACAGATTATATGATAGAGATTGAAGAGAATATAAACACACCTTCTACAAATATAGCTAGAGTTTATAAATGAATAAAATCAATTGTATATAATAATTTCTTAGATAAAGGGTTCTTAACAAATTATATAACAGATTATATGATAGAGATTAGAAACCTAGAAATTAAGAGTGAGAGGACTTCACTAATTTGATAGAGTTCATTGTTTTAACTTTTTAATTGTAGTTCATAATCACTTAAAATTGCATTCCATCCTGATGATGGATCATGGAGTATAATCCGAAACGTTGATGTAAAAAACTGACACAGTCTCAATCCAGAAGTCTTATTACAATACTATCATGGATTGTGAAAACTTGTATAATCTGAAACGTTGATGTAAAAAACTGACACAGTCTCAATCCAGAAGTCTTATTACAATACTATCGTGGACTGTGAAAACTTTATGCTTTTAAACACTTAAAGTTGTCCAAATTTTTATTTATGTTTGCATTCAATCGTGTGTTAATCTAGAGTCTTATTACAATACTATCGTGGACTGTGAAAACTTCATGTTTTTAAACACTTAAAATTGTCCAAATTTTTATTTATGTTTGCATTCAATCGTGTGTTGATCTAGTCCACATGGTGCAATTTTGTCTTAGGTCATATCTATGTAAGGAAAATTGGGTGGTCCTAAGCAACACCATGGGGACTGCTATGCTAGAGGGGAAGATAGAAGTCCTTGGCCCCTAGATTAATTTAATAAAGATTGAATTAAATATTAAAACAAAGAGTCAATGGCTAATATGCAAATGTGTGTCCTAATATGCCAATTATATGCACTCTTAATATTCCATTCTATCTGATCTTGTGATGATAAAAAATAACTGGAATGATGCCTTTAAATGTAAAACCCTAGACACATAATTCAAGGCTTTTAGGAGTTGGCCCCTAGACACATAATTCAAGGCTTTTAGGAGTTGGGGCCACTTAAGAACAAAAACATTTTAAATTTTAAACCCTAGACACATAATAGACAGATCAGATAAAAAATAACTGGAATGATGCCTTTAAATGTAAAACCCTAGACACATAATTCAAGGCTTTTAGGAGTTGGGGCCACTTAAGAACAAAAACATTTTAAATTTTAAACCCTAGACACATAATAGACACATAATTCAAGGCTTTTAGGAAACATGTATTCATAATGGTGTGAAATGAAAGGGGAAATATAAAATGAAGGGGGCATCCTTAAGAGTGGAAACATATATTCATAGTGGTGTAAACTGAAAGGGAAAATATAAAATGAAGGGGAAAAGTGGTGTATGCACTTTCTCCTCTACATTTTGTCCTCACGCTTTGGTGCGTGTCTGAAACCAGGCGAGCAAAGGTGTGTGTCTGAAACTAGGTGAGCATGAATGCCAAAGTAGAAACTATTGAATATAATTGTAATCAAAAGGATATGAAGCTTTTGGAATTTGAGTTGGTCGAACAAGTAAATGCCCTCCCAACTTGTGAAAATTGCTTGTGAATTGAAAATGAGATTAGTGACAATATGCCCCTCAAATTGTGTGTAGGTCAAACAAATCGAGGAGAGAAAAATAAAAATAAAAATAAAAATTGTGACTAAAATTGTTTGTAAATATAGTATGAGATGTAAATGTAAAATTGAATAAATAATCCATTCCTGCCGACACTTATTTGTGGGCGTCATCAATGTGAATGAAGGATGTGGATAAAAATATATTGTGGGTGTCATCAATGTGAATGAAGGATGTGCATAAAAAATATGCCCCCATGTTTTCCTTTGAATGATAAGGTTGATGACATAAAACTTGCAACTTGCAACAAGAAACATTGCCTTGCGCCCAAGTGCAGGTTCAAGTGAAAATCAAAGAAAGAGTACAACTATAGCATACGTAACTATAGTATAATGTGCAAGAAAAACAAAAAATAAATTTAGAAAATATATTAATTAATAAATTCAATGAAATGGTGGACGTGTTCCATTTCAATGGGACCAAAAGATGTGTCACATAAATCAATGCACCAATGGAGCTAGCTATCCTGTATGATGCTTTGTTGCATTGGTGATGTATAATTATGAAATGTCTATCTATGAACATAAGTAGTGTATAATGTGTTGATTGTGATAGGTTTTTTGAAATAACCAGCTTAGATGTTGTGATGTAGCTTTCATGTCCTTGTTCATGAGTTTCATTATTGGGTATTTGCTTATGTATCTTTCTTTCATTTACATCATGTTTGATAGCTGCATTTTCTTTGATGTAAGATGTGTTAGGTATATCATTGGAATTTTTTTTTTTGTCAAAGACCAATATCTTCATTATCATTAGAAGGATTCTAATCATCCATTTCTGTTTAATTGGACTTATCATGTTGAGGTATTAAAGATGTCTTTTTGTGATCATAAATATCCTCTACTTGGATTACACATTTGTTAGTAAGATCTTGAATTTTATGCCTGAGGTTGATTTATCTACGTGTAGTATGTCCATGTATTTGATGATAATCACACAAATAATTAACCTTCAAAATGTAGTGGGGCAACTTTAGATGTATCAATTGGTTTAATGTGAGGTTGATTTATCTACGTGTAGTGTGTCCATGTATTTGATGATAATCACACAACTAATTAACCTTCAAAATGTAGTGGGGCAACTTTAGATGTATCAATTGGTTTAATGGGAGGTAATTTAATGAGTTTATTTTGCAAAATTAGTTTTAACATTTTGTGTAGGATCCTCCAATCTAGTGATCTCTCTTTGAATGATGTTTGAATGATGATCATCATTGTTTCTATTTTTGACATCACTCCCGTTGCTCCCATTTTCAAATTTTGACTCTAGTTGGAACTCATGGGAATGAGGGGAAGTGCTTGATATGCTATTATGTAACAAATCATTTTCTAATAAGACAAGCTCACATTGGTATACACTAGCACATAGCTCAAAAAATAGATGATAAGTATTGGAGAGGACTTTTTCTTTGAGGATTGGAAGCAGACTTTTGACATTTTCTAATAAGACAAGCTCACATTGGCATACACTAGCACATAGCTCAAAAAATAGATGATAAGTATTGGAGAGGACTTTTTCTTTGAGGATTGGAAGCAGACTTTTGACAAATAAATCCTGAAACTCATTGTCTAGTAGTTGGAAACTTCTATCATAGATCGAAATCCAAGCATATATGATTTTCGATGTTTTCCACGTTTACATTGTGTTACTTTGTCTATCATTAACTTAGGCTCAATGAGATATATTTGAAATAATCAACGAAAGTGTTGGCTAAATCTCTAAAAGAAGAAATTAAAGCATGAGGTAAAGAATAAAACCAAGAAGTGCATGATCTAGCAAGTAATTTGTCATCTTAAACATGCAGTTTTGAAGGAACTTATAAGAATTATTGGATAATCTCTACCATCATACATTTTGAAACTAGGTGCCACACGCAAGTATGTCATGTGCCAATGAATTATGTAGTATCTTACTCGTGTAAACCTTCTTTGGATTTTTTTGTAAATCATTAACACAAATCTCTGCATTTGGTAATTTACTCATGATGGTGGGTGGGACAGATTGTGTGGTGTAGAAGAAACATTGGGGCTAGAGATGGTATCATCAATAATGTGCCCTATAGCCTTATGTGTAACCATGTCATGTATAAGGGTTGAGGAAGATGCTATGGATTGATCATTAATTGTTTGCACATCATTCTCATATAAGCGTAGTAAAAATTGTAAGAGATCATAATGAGGTTCTATTTCTTTATGTATGTCTAAGCCATGGGTTCGTGGATGTTGATCAATAGGATATGAGACATTATAATAATCATAGAACTCAAAAGATGGATTGTAAGAAGGCATTATATGGTCCATAGGGAAGTCATCATAGGCATCCAAAAATGTTGTATTAGCATGACACAGATAAGTCCACAAGATCTCCTAAGATCTCCTAAGAAGTCCACAAGATCTCCTAAAAAATGGTGACCAGAGATTGAAAGATTGGGATTTCTAGATAAGCATGTTCTAGGGCCTAGAATAAAGTAATCTATGAAAAACATGAGAATGCTGTAAAATAACCATGCCATGGTTTGAATCCATTGTCTTGCTCTCCCAACCAATATATCTCCAAATGCATTCATTAATGCCACATCATTATTTATATGCTTGTAACATGAAATTAAAAAGGATCTACCATGTGATATGTATCTTCATTCCCACTAAATGTCTCTATAATTGGGTCTCTAACAAGGTGTTCATTACATGAACCGCATCATCATGAAACAAGGAGCCATCAAAGGATAGAGGATGTTAATCACCTAAACAAGTATCACTGAGCTCGCCACTAAATATATCATCAATAGACCATGAACCAATGGTTATAGAGGATGGACTATCATGAGCTACATGAGGGATTGTCATCATCATCCGATCGAGCAAGATGGGGTATTATCATCCTACATGTAGCAATAGTAAAGAGGGATGTGCTTAAAGCAAAATCTCTATCATATGCCATAAAAGAAGTATCAGCACCATCAATCATAGTGGCAAAAGTAGCAAGTTTGTTTAGGATGAAGGATAAGGTGTCCATGGCTATGATCTAACAATATCACGGGGTACACAAATAACTAATGTGCCAAAACCATAAACGAAGTATCCGCACCATCAATCATAGTGGCAAAAATAACAAGTTTGTTTAGGATGAAGGATAAGGTGTCCATGGCTATGATCTAACAATATGAAGCATATACAGGGTATGCGAATAACTTATGTGCCAAATCCCCTACGTAAGAAAGTAAAAGCACAAAGAGAAATTCAAATATGAAGAAGAACAATAAAATCGGATCTAAAATAAGAAAAAAATCAGAATCTAAATTTAAAGTATATGTGTGGAGGTGTGGGGTTCACCCGAAAACCCCAAAATGTGAATTAGTAAAGGCAATAAAAAAGAAATGAGCAATGAGAGCATACACAAATTTCAGATCTGATTTTAAAGATGGAAAAATCAGAAAAGTCAAACTAAAAATCAGAAACGGAAAGAAGGTCAAAAACTCGTAGTGGTGTAAGACTGTTTGGGTTAGCCAAATGGGGAGAAACTACATGCACTCTCTACAAATATATCTAGATCTAATAAATGAATAAAATCAGTTAAATATAATCGAACCTTAACTAAACCACTATGATAGATTTATTGACAAAGATTAGAGAACCCTGGAAATTAAGAGGGAGAGGACTTAGTTGATTTTGATGAATGATGCATTGTTCAAAAATTGCTTAAACTTGGACGCATTGCAAGGAGAAAAACAAAATTGAATTGCATTGCCTTCAGAATTCTATGTTGGGAATGATTTGGTCCACATGTCACAATTCTGTCCTCTGGGGAATTTG
Organism: Sequoia sempervirens; assembly: GCA_007258455.2. NCBI lineage: Eukaryota > Viridiplantae > Streptophyta > Pinopsida > Cupressales > Cupressaceae > Sequoia > Sequoia sempervirens. The sequence goes on along the minus strand of VDFB02368673.1, from coordinate 119,134 downwards.
ACCTTTGGTACCAGCAGAAAATGTATGTTTGGGTGATATTACGTTGTGATTTGGTCCACATGTCACAATTCTGTCCTCTGGGGAATTTGACCTTGGTACCAGCAGAGAATGTATGGGTGATATTTGTGTAACGAAACTATTTGGTGCTAAGAAGCATCATAAGGAGCTACTATAATGGAGGGGAAGAGCAATCAACTTCGTTGCTAGTAGTCAGTCCTTGGATTGATTAAAAAAATGGAATAGAGAATAAACAACTATGAGAGAATTTGGATTTGATTAGATGCTTTTTTGATAGTCCAGTCTATGTGATGATAAAAAATGAACTAGATGATTCCTTTAAATATGAACTAGATGATTCCTTCAAATACACAACTCTAGATACATAACTCAACTTAAGTCATTTCAGGACTGGAGTAGATACATAAGTCATTTCAGGACTGGAGGTGAGTCATTTCAGGACTGGAGTAGATACATAAGTCATTTCAGGACTGGAGGCCACTTGAGAACATAAGCATGTGTGCAAATTGGTTAGTTCTAGAAGGCTCCCTAAGAACATAAAAAAAGGGGAATGCACTTTTTCTTCTACAATAAACCTATCACTCTATTAATTCGAACACACCTTTGTAAAATATTCTATTTTTTTATAACTGTCGATACAAAGTGACATGACCTTTCACTTTGCTCAAGCACACATTACATCTAACTTTTCCCCTTGAATAAGTGTCGCTCTCGTATGTGCTTCCTGCATAGTCGAGCTCTGCTCCCATGATACATCACTTAAACTCATTGCGAGTCTTTGAATGACTAAGGTATTTTTTAAAGTTAAACAAGACTGCACGTCAATGATGCGTGCCTCTTTCATCACATTCAATTGTATTGTAGATTGACCTGGACCTTTCATGGCTTTCAACATTGCATCAACATCAACATTAGATTTATTTTCCATCTTACTGTCCAACTGCCCCTTGAACAGATTACATCTAACTTTTCCCCTTGAATAAGTGTCGCTCTCGTATGTGCTTCCTGCATAGTCGAGCTGTGCTCCCATGATACATCACTTTAAACTCATTGCGAGTCTTTGAATGACTAAGGTATTTTTTAAAGTTAAACAAGACTGCACGTCAATGATGCGTGCCTCTTTCATCACATTCAATTGTATTGTAGATTGACCTGGACCTTTCATGGCTTTCAACATTGCATCAACATCAACATTAGATTTATTTTCCATCTTACTGTCCAACTGCCCCTTGAACAGATTGACTGTAGCCCATTTTAGTAGTGTCTGATCCTTAATACGAATGTCTGGAGCCTTTTTCTAAAGTTCTAAATCTTGCTCGGCACTCACTTGAGCTCCTGCATCCACCACATACCCTTTATCCACCGACTTTTTTTAGTTGCAGATCATCTACCAGTGCTACGAAGCACTCTTTGTCATTTCTTCTGTCGGCTTTTCCATTATAGATTTAGATGGATACGTTTTCTTTTCCCAGATGACTTCTTTGTCTAGAAGTTCTAGGAGTGGCCTGTTCGGACTTTATCCTTTGGTCATCACTCATCCTTGGAGCATAATTAAATTGGAAGAGAGTGGTGAACCAAAAGCAAAGCTAGCAGAGTATTTTTTGGCACCAAGCATCACACCTCTTCTCGCAACCCAATCCTTACCATCAGCATAGAAACACTCAATAAAATCCCTTATATTATTTGCCAAAGAGCAAGAAAAAGGAGATATTATCCTTGATGAAATACACCATATAGGGTGACTTGGGGCCATTCTTTCCTTTATAGCTTCGTTGGCTGGGCTAAGAGTGAAATAACCAACGAAGATAAGAGAGGAAGATATTGCCAATGTCCTCTCCATGTCAACCATGCATCCTAGATAATCGAAACACCCACTTCAAACTAGAGCAAAGAAAATAAAGAAGACACACCATATGGAGCTTGCAATTGAGTTATTAAATCCACAGTTTCCACACGCAACCATTCTTACTTCAATATCACCATTAGGGACTTGTAGAAAATTATCTCAAGACTAGGTAGAAGAAAAGGGTGTCTGAAATAAATCCACCCAAAACAAAATATCTCAAGGTGGTTCCTCCCTTTTAACCGTCGACGATCTTGCCAAAATAGACATGCATTCATAGTCAGCCGAAGTAAAAAGATTGTCGCAATCGATGTCAATTATCAGCAGTGATGAATGCGGCCTTTGGCGGCATTATGTTCCGTTTCGGGGGCAGGGACAGTTGTCTATTCCCGACATAAGGCGGGCGTCATGTTCTCTCATTACCCAAAAAGTTTGCCATTTCGTGGACAGCCTTTGGAACATCCCCACAAGGTATGGTTTCCATAAACATTCTACTTTTTCCTTTAATCTGTAAAATGAAAACAAAAACGATTTTACTGTCATTCATAAATGTGCCTTTGAAAGGACAATATTTTTAGAATATAGGTTTTTAATCACTTACGTATAGCATACCTGCTTGCAAAATAATAAAAAAATCCTTCCTTTCCCCAATTTCTTCCCACTCCTTTCTCTCCATTATTCATCTATCACTTATAAAATCGTCACTTTCTTCATTGAGTTAAATGAAGGACATTAAGAAATATAATTTAGGCTCAAGGAAAGTAAAAGAAAATCATTAAATTTTTCTTGAATGTTCCACCAAGTTTCGGTTAGGGGGACGGCAGAATGCGTTTCGAGGACAACATTTTTTTATGGGATTTTTGGGGATGGGGGAGATATATATATAATATATATAATATATCTATAGATATCTATAGATATATATCTATATATATCTATAGATATATATCTATATATATCTATATCTATATATCTATATATATATAAATTTTAAAAATATAGGGAAATTTCAGATATTCATATGAGTAATGATAATCATAACCATAATAATGAACATTGATAAAGTTGCAAATGTAATCACCAATTATATTGACATATGCATTATAGAGTCGAACAAATTAATACTACAGCTACTTAAATGCTTCTATGGACCATAATTCATGTCAAACAATCAATGTGCATATGATATAAAATAATAAAATGCCCAAAGGTTACAAGTTTGCACTACAAATGTCAAAATGACAAAGTCACAAATGTCCAAAACATAGTAATATAAAGTATGATGGCTGCCTCTATTCGACATCTACCAACATTGCATCAAAATCAGACCCAGAGTCTGAGTCACTGCCACTATGAGTATGAGAGGCTAGCTCAGCCGCTCAACTAATGGAACTCCAACCAATCCCTCCCATGTCTCGTCCTCATCAATTTGTGCGGCGTCCTCTAGATCAACATCCCACCGTAACACTGGAGTCTATCGATAATTAGGAGTCTAACAATCCTGGAGTCACAAAGCACTATGCACAACCACTAATTTCTCTACCCATCTAGAGGTCAGCCTATTCCTCTTGATAGAGTGAATAAAGCTGTATGTTGACCAATCCCTCTTTGCAACAGAGGAATTAGCAACCTGTGAAAAGAGACAAAAACTAAATTAGTAATTTACTAATTAGGACATTCAATTATGATTATATAAATGTTCAACACTAATTAAATTATGTTAATGTATTACCTGTGAGAGGAGGCGAATAGCAAGTGTCCTCAATTGTGGTGCATCCTTCCCATGCCATGACTAACATCCAATAGGATCCCTTTGAGTTGGTGTAGTTCTATCTACCTTGGCCTCTAGTTTGCCGAATGTTGGACCACAAAGATTATAAAAGTCAGTCCATTGTGTACGAAGTAGACTCGCCTCCTCAACTAAATACATTTTTGCAAGGGCCCTCATAAACCCATCTTTCACCTCATCATCATCACAAGGAGGCATCCTACCAGCCCTTGGTACATACCATTTGGGATTAAGAGTAAAGGCTGCCATATGAAGCATAGTGTTCATAGTGTTCCACCACCGCATCATAATTAGGATCCCTATCAAAAATTGCTTTCTTCATTCTTCCAAGCATGGAGTCAAATGTTTAATAAATCTCTCCAAGACTTGGAGAGTCTGTATCAGCACATCTTATGACATCCACAACTGGTGAAATGATGGAGCAAATATATTTGGAAACAAAAATTTGAAAAAAGACAAGTTAGAACTTAGAAATCAAAAAATATTAATAAGAAAATCATATTTTAATTCTTTTTTTATAAAATCAGCAACCAATAACAAATTAACAATTTTTTTACTTCACATTGGACCACCAAGTATCATCAAGAATTTTTTGTTTGATGCTTCTCCCTTCTGTAGTGCTTGCCATAGACCATCTATTCCACTCTGAATTAACCATCATCAACTTTAGAGCCTCTTGCACCTCAAGCATCCTCTGTAGCAAAATAAAATAGTTGGCATACCTTATCTCTACAGGCTTGAGAAATTCCTTCTTCGAAACTGTCCTAAAGAGAGCAAGTGAGGTGTGATGGTTGCAAATAAACATTTGAATGTCTCTAGCCTCTACAACCACTTGGTGCACCCAATCTATCTTCCCTATGTCTTTCAATGCATTGTTCAACGCATGAACACAATAAGGGGTCCAAAAGACGTGTTTGTAAGCACTCTCAACCATCAAACCTGCTAATTTGCACACACGTGTTGAATCACTGACCACCTGCACAACATTGGCTACCCCAACCTCCTCTATAGCATCTCTCAAAATATGAATTGGAATTCTGCATCCTTGTGCTTCCTAGAATAATCAATGGCTCTAAGGAAATATGAACCAGTTGTACATGTGACTATGATGTTGTAAGTGGCCGATGTCTAATATTAGTCCACCCATCCATGATAAGTGTAGCCTGTCCTAATCCAACATTGTCTCATGTCCTCCATCACCACACTCACCTTAGAATATTCTTTGTGAAGGAGTGTAGTGCGTAGTTTATTTTCTCTAGGAGGGGGTGAATGAGGTACTAACAACTGCCACATCTTTAAACATTTGTTTGAAGTAGGGAGAACGTGCTACATGGAATGGGATGGCATGGGTATAGAAAAATTTGGCAATGGAGGACTCTGCCACATCTCGTGCTTGCACATTGAACATACTTGCACTGTATTTTGCTGCTCACTAGAAGTAGTAGCCTTCCTCTTCCCTCTTGTGGAAACATGAACACCACCCACACCACTACTACCACTACCAACACTAAGACTACCAAACATAGAGGGCATAGGTGAAGCTGAATGTGCGGATTGAGTTTGCATTGGTTGTGCCATAGGCCTTCCTTCGACCTTCATGTGCAATCTATAACACTCTACCCTCTCAAAATCTTTTATGTCTTCACAAACCTTGACCCCATGGCCTATATAACCCAATAGATGAGAATAGACTCGTATAGCTCCCATAAAATTTATCTTTATAGATGTGATATTGCCACAATCTACTACCCTCTGTGTTTTTCCCTTTGTCTTGGTCTATACGTGATGCTAATTGAAGAAGAGGTTTTTTAGGATTAAAAGTGCCTTTTGCATATTTTTTCAAATCTTCAGAAGGGATTTCATATGGGTTTGTTTGAGGCTTCCCTGCCCCCTTTCAACCGATTGGGTTTCTTCTCCCCTCTCAACATGCCCACTACCTTCCCTACTACTGCTTATTTTGTTTTGTTTTGGTTTTGCAAACTGAAAATTAAAAATAAAAATATAAATAATCATACATTTCATCATTTAAACTTAGAAAAAAATGGAAAAAAAGAAAAAATGGAAGAATAACTTACCTCTTTCACTTCTCTTGCTAGTTGCTGCCTTAATGCTCTCCTTTTTGCCTACTAGATGTTAGTTTTTCTTCTCCAATAGCTCGTTCAAACCCTCCTCTTTCTCTTCTCACTTTGCTCTTAGCTGCAATTTTTTTTGGCAAGTTAAAATGAGGTCAAATGGCTTTTAAATGAAGTTTAAAGTTAGCATATTAGGGTTGCGAGGGTGTGGGCTCCACAAAAAACCATTAAAAAAAACCTTTTTTAATTTTGGACTTTTTTTTTTATGTTTTAAGGCTGCTAGAAAATAGGGGATGGCCAACCGTCCTCAGAACGATCAAGGGACACCTGGGCGTCCCCTGATCGTCTTGGGGATGGTTGACCGTTCCCTAGCCAAAACCGGTACGTTTCCTCCAATTAGGGATGTTCCCAAAAAAAGGAAACTTTTTGAGGACGCCTGGGAAATGTCCTGAAGGCATCCCCTGTCCCCGAAACGTCTCGGGTACGGGTACAGGGGGGCAAAAGGGCAGGGGATGCATCCCCGTGTACCATTGTTGATAAGCTAATTTCGAAAGCTAGATGAAGTCAATACCAAGACTTCTTGTTATTGCTTCTAATGATTAGAAGTCAAAGGTAGTACCTGTACAATAAAGGGTGGGCTAAGGAATCTAAAAGGGTGGCTAAAGATAGTGAAGCTTGCCTAGTGTAGATATATGTCTTCTAGCTTTATTTTACTCATATTAATAGCGATAACAGGAAGTCTTATGGTTCTAGGTGCCTAAAGCTAATCATGGCTTTAGCCTCCACCAAAGTAATGTTGGATTTAATAAAAAATGATATGGTATGAGCTATTACATTTTGTTTTGTAGTATTATGTTATGGAATGCTTTTGAATGTGCTCAATAAGTCTCACGAGTGATGTTACAAGCTCAGATTTCACATTAATACAGAAAAATTTGGAATAATTTCAAGTGTTAGAAAATAATATTATTTTTCAATCTCATATCTCAGCATTTCTGCAAGCATTCTCTTATAAACAAAGTGGTCCCAATTTTAACCGTAGTTGAATTTCATGCCAAGGTATTTTTATGATTGGACCTCCTCAAGGATGTTCTTGCTCATACAAAGTTGGAGCACAAGATCTTGTAGATTAAGTATCATTACCTTTATTTTGTTGAGATTGATATTAAGCACTCAACACCAACATGCATGTGATCCAACATAGAAAGAGGCAATATCATCAAGGGAAAAAGGATAATAAAGCATTAAAACAACTCATAATTCATGATGTAGGCATGGAGGGAGTTCCAACATAAAGAAGTCATAAAGTCCAAAAATAAGGGAGTCACGATTTTACAACATAAGTGTAAAATCAGTCATGCTCCTATGCTTGCTCTTCCTAATATGTAGAAGCCTTTTGATGTGGAGATCGATGCTAGTGGATATGTTGTAAAATCAGTCATGCTCCTATGCTTGCTCTTCCTAATATATAGAAGCCTTTTGATGTAGAGATCGATGCCAGCGGATATGCTATGGGTCATCTTGTTTCAAGGTGGTAAATCTGTTTGTTACCATTTAGAGGTTTTTAACTTAAACAATCAGAGGTGGTAAATTGTGTATGATAAAAATTGTATGCGCTGGTTCACTCCATTAAAATATGGAGTCACTAATTGTATGCAAAGTGGTCATCTTGCTTCAAGGTGGTAAATCTGTTTGTTACCATTTAGAGGTTTTTTACTTAAACAATCAGAGGTGGTAAATTGTGTATGATGAAAAATTGTATGCGCTGGTTCAAGCCATTAAAAAATGGAGTCACTAATTGTATGCAAAGAAACTATAGTGCACATTGATCATTAACCTCGACAATATCTAGAGGCACAAGGGTAATTACAAGAAGCAAGGCACTACGAATGAATTGGATTCTTGCAACAATTTGATTTGGTGAGAAATAGAAAAAGAAGTACTAATTTGGTGGTGGATATGCTATCTAGGCCACCTATTTTCAAACCATTTTCAGCTATGGCTATGGTGACGAGAATAGAGCCTTTTACAAAAGAGGCATATGTGGAAGATTATGTAAATGCTAAACTTTAGGAGGAAGTTCAATGAACTTCAGATTCGAGGAGTTGTAAAAAGCAATTAAGACTTATATCTCAAAGAGCGTTTGCTTTGCAAGGTAGAAAAACCATGTGTCAAAGCCATAAAGACTTTTTCTAATGATGGTTACACATAGGTTCAAAGTAGTGGGTCACTTTGGTGCTCCACATACTTTCAAAGGAGTGGGTCACTTTGGTGTGATAAGATAGTGGCTTATTTGCAAAGGTATGTGTTTTGGCCCAAAATGTTATAAGAAATAGCAAAGTTTGTTAAAGTTGTAGGTATGTGTTTTGGCCCAAAATGTTATAGGAAGTTGCAAAGTTTGTTAGAAGTTGTTGCACTTGCAAATCTACGATAAGAAAGGAAGGAATGTATTACCTTGTATTACCTTTATCAATCCCCACAAGGCCATGGAAATCTCTATGGACTTTGTAGGAGGGTTGCCTATGAGTAGACATGGACATGATTATTTGTTTGTGGTCGTTGATAGGTTTAATAAATGCGTATATTAATTCCTTGCAAAACGATTATTATGAGTAAAGAAGTTGTTCTTTTCTAATGTATTGGTGCAGTTTGGAATTCCTAATTCTATTACCTTAGAGATATAAGGTAGATATAAGGCTTGTTGGTAAAATTCGGTTCACTTTGTGTAGCATGATGGACACAAGGCTCAAAAAGAGTAGTGCTTGGACAAACAAAGGTGGTCAACAGTCTAATGTATTGGTGCACTTTGGAATTCCTAATTTCATCACCTTAGAGAGATATAAGGTTTGATGGACACAAGGCTCAAAAAGAGTATTGCTTGGACAAACAAAGGTGGTCAACAGTCTAATGTATTGGTGCACTTTGGAATTCCTAATTTCATCACCTTAGAGAGATATAAGGTTTGTTGGTAAATTTTTGTTCACTTTGTGGAACATGATGGAAACAAAGGCTCAAAAAGAGAATTGCTTTTACCTACAAACAAATGGACAAACAAAGGCGGTCAACAGAACATTGGTGCAACTCAAACAAATGGACAAACAAAGGTCAAACAAATGGACAAACAAAGGCGGTCAACAGAACCTTGGTGCAACTCAAACAAATTGACAAACAAAGGTGGTCAACAGAACCTTGGTGCAACTCATAAGAAGATACAACAATAAGTATCGTAACACTTGGGATGATCATTTCCCTACATTTAACATTCTAATAATAGGGCAATTTATATTTTTAAAAATTAGTCACCATTTGAGGCATGCTTGGGGTATTTGCCTGCGAAGTCCACTTATGTAGCTTTTGATTAGCAAGAAGAGCAAGTAGGACATATAGGGGTGGCTAAAGCATTTGTTGGCAGGATTAGGCAAATCCAACTCAAGGTAAATGAACAATTGGAAATAAATCAGAATCTGTAGAAACTACAAACAATGACATGTCAAACATGGAAAGTAGCACAAATTAAAGATGGAAGGCAAAGGTTGGCTATCCTTAGGTTAAAAAAGACAAGGATAAACAAAGAAAATTAAGCCACTAAGATATTGAATTTCACTATTTTGGAGGCCATAGGTGAAAATGCTTACAAACTTGATCTACCCCTGTCAAGAAGAATCACTCAGTTGTAAATTGTGAATACTTGTAGCATTATGAGCTCTCTATCTTGGATGATGAAGAAGAATAGGTGCTATCCTTTTAGAAGACTTTGGGTGTGGAAGGAAGAGCCACACTCACAGAGGATGTAGTTTTAGAAAGAAAACAAGAGCAACTAGGAAGAGTCTAAGAATCATGGAAAATATGTCTCAAAGATTAGAAGGTTGGACAAGTAAAATGGAATTTTAAAGAAAGGGGAGAACTCTTCCCCCACTAGTATTCCATTAAAGCTTTTGTGGGACCAAAAGCCTCCTTAGAAGGTAGGTGTAGTCCATAACGATCAGATAATTAAAATTGAAACAATAATATGGATCTAGAAATCAGCATAAGTGAGAAAAATCCGAGCTGCAAAATGTTCATTTCTATGGGTTTGGTTCAGTTTCATGATTGCAGAGCTCAGATCTGTGTAGGTTCAGATTTGCACTATTCAAATCTAGAATTCTAAATGAAATGACGTCCTTTGCACTTCTAGAGGTTTCTTCTTGGGCCTGGGGAAAGCCTGACCATTCAACAAAGAATAAATAGAAGTGTTTGGCATGAGAGGATGGGTGTTGAGTATTGTATTGATGATAATTGGAAGCAAGTTCAGCTGTTCGTGAGTTATAACTTCTAGGAGATGGACAAGAGAGGAAAGGGCAGCCATTGTTGCAACTTGCATCCACTTGTACTATTTCTTCCAATTTAACTTCGTATGGCAGTAGGGTGTTTGCCACCACTAAAAATTGCCCCACACAGGGTTTTCTGGATAAATTCTTTGAAGTTGTGCGAGCTTGTATTTACGTTTTGTAAGCTTATTTTTTTTGTTTTACTTGCAATATTTATACTTTTTAATAACCTTATTTGTTTAAGCATGTAGAAATGTAGAAATTAGTTTGTGATTCTTGAAATCTTCAAGTTTTAATATTTTATGGATGAATATAATAATTTGTATAAATTATATATACAAACGACAAGATATGAATTGTCCAAATTCATATCTTTTATATATAGATGTATGTGTTTGAAGTACAATTTTTGTGGCATACTCTATTGGAGGGGAAATCCATTTTGAAACAATTTTCTTTAGCATTGTTCAAATACACTTAAAAATAAAGGCATTTTCCAATTGTACATTCTCTGTGTCATCTTAGAATTGGTTCTTGTATATTGCTTTTACCATAAGCTAAGACTTCTACAACTTGTAAAATTAGTACTAATATTAACATGCCCCATCACAACTATTGGTCCATGACTATTGGTCCATGCTCAACAACCGGGCCCTTTCTCCTAATAGCATGAAGTGTAAAAGTGTATAATGATGACAACAATGAAAGAAATAGGAAATTAGTATCACACAATTTTTTGAAAATGCAAATATCTTGAAACAATAAGCAGGAAATAATTTGTAATGCTATTTATGAGGCTCCTAGCTGAAGTGAACTTGCTGTCAACGGTTCGAAAACTTATTCAAATATTGAAAAGTTTCATGTGTAGCATTGAGGCATAAATGTTGCTAATTGTTGTCTAGTTATTTGGCTTAAACCAATCTCCCCGGTTTTCAATGGGATGTGTGGTATCTTGAGTTTAGGATTGAAGCCCTGAGCAAGTGATCTCATTATATAGCTCAGTTCCAGGTGAGGGGAGCGAATATAATGAGGAATGACGGTCAAAATTTAAAATCTGTTCTAGACATGAAAAATGACATGGATGTACCAAGGATGCAGAAAGAAATACTTAGTCGATTGCCTGTATTCATTCCCAAATATACCAGAATTTGTGAATACTTACAATTTTTTGAAGAAACAAAAAAAGTTCTTTGCTTAGGGACTAGACTAGAGATGCCAATTAATTCTCACAGGTTTGCAGATGTTTCACTGTTGATATGATGCAATTTTTCCTCTGGATGTGCTCTATCCATTTTGTTTATATTCTATTGCAATTGAAACTCGTATTTATAATTTATGCAGAATAGATTGGGCTCTGACGATTACCCATGTAAAATATGTTAAATGAATCACGATCGGCATGCGATTCTCAAATATTGAAGTGTTAGGTAGATTGAAGATAGTATGTGTTGTATTTTGCAGAAAATTGAATATGAATTGTTTTGTTATTGCAGGATGTTTATTGCTTGATAGCAAACCAACATAAAGTTGTATCAACATCGGGCGTCTGAATTTTTGTTTTAATTCAGGTGCCATAACAACCACCAAAGGATAAGAATGGGTTGCCTCTTTATTAGCCACTGGAATTTCTTGTCCAGTTTTTCCAAAGTGGTAGAGTTGCACAGGAGATTCACCACCCTTGCCTTACAAGGCAAATGTTGTTTAAACACTTGGACATTACAATGTTTAAATTCAAGAAGTAATTAAATCTAAATTTCAAGCTTGTCCAGTGAAGTTTAAATTCAAGATTGTCCTTTGAGGTTATGGTGATTGCATGAAGTTTTTGTTTTTAACTAGATATTTCTATTTCAGCTTGGTATTTTCGAGGGCCAATTCATTGCTTGAATTTGTTTTGTGAGTGGCAAAATATTCTTATTTCTTCCTCGTTTTACTTCACTTTCTGTAGATTGAGAAATTCGTGATCTTGTTTTGGATTTATCAAGACCCATTCGATGCAATTTATTCAGTTTTTGATGGCCATATATATTAATATCATTATTTTTTTCATCCTCCTTTTATTGTGAGCTTCTACTGATAAGGCATGGAGGTTGTCCTTGCTCTAACCTACTCCTTGACATTCCAATAGTAGCTATAGCGTAGTATGTTTTTTCTTAGATAGAAATTATTCCATCATTGAAGAATACAAGGCTTTCAGGGTCGTCTATTCGATCAAGTGAAGGAACTTTTGGAAAGAATGGCATGTTTTGTTTGTATCAACATTTTGGATCACACTCTGTATTTCATCATCATTTTATTGGCTCCCTTAAATTTTAACTTTAATAAATTATTGAGAAGAGCAGCATCTGAAAGAGCTTTTTTAAAGCTGTGGGTGGATGAGTTGAGTATCGTGACTTAATAAAGAGGACAATTGATTTTAACAGTGTGGAATAGAGGAGTGTCCAGAGTAGTTGGATTGTTGGTATTATTAGGTTATGATTTTAATGAGCATCCAGAGAACTTGGATTGTTGGTCCTAGATTTTCACATTAAGAAGATTGAAGGGTAGAAGGTTCAACATTGTAAAGCATAGGAAGTGCTCAAAGTTGACTGCTGCTCAGACAAGCATTGCTACAAAGGTCATATATCATATTGTCTTTATCTGAAAACAATAGATTCAATAGTTTTGACAAAGCCAAATCATTGCTGACCTGTGTAAGTTTCATATATATATCTTATTATCTTTATCTGAAAAGAACGGATTCAATAGTTTTGACAAAGCCGAATCATTGCATTTATCTCTGGTTGGTTGGTTGGTCTGGGCATTAAGACTGGTTGGACCTGATCAACTGACTTAACTTTCTCTACAGTTTTGGAACACGTGTTCTTGATGCAGGAGCATCTGGGCAAACTAACAATGCATGTCAACAAAAACTGTCTTGGTTTTAATAATTCAGCTGTCAGAATTCTCTGAATTTGTTCCTTGAATTCAACTGGCTGCAGTCCTTAATTTGTTCCTTAAATCACCTATCTGCGGTCCCTTAATTTGTGCCTTGAATCCATCCACCATTTATGCCAGAATCACTGCCAGATTTATCCAAGAGCTAATTTTTGCAGTCCCTTAACTTATGCTACAATTATTTCTTCTAATTTTATAGAAGAAAAACATTAAGCATGGAATTTATGAATTTTTAAAAGAAACAAAATTGCTCATTTTCTTTAGTAGAAAGAGAAGCCCTATTCCACCAAAATAACGGATTTGGAGGCTGGGAATGTTCTAAGAAAAAATGAGAATACGTTTGATCTAGATTTTTTGTTTTTTTGAAGAATTTATTTTTGAATTTAGAACAATAAAATATTTTTATTAGATTATAATCATCCGAATGAGGCTAAAAGAAGAGTTAAAAGGAGTGTTTCTCTCTTACTCAATAGATTGCATTCTAGTTGGAGTAGTTTGGCATTTAGAGATATGAAGAATTGTCAAAATCATCTTCACAATTATTTTTCTTGATTTTTAACTCATTGCAAGCTTTGTTTGTATATCTTTGAAAGGTAATAAAAATATCATTTCGTTATTTTTCTTGGTTTTTAACTCGTTGCAAGCTTTGTTTGTATGTCTTTGAAAGGTAATAAAAATATCATTTCGTTTTGTAAATGAATGTCAGGCATCATAGTTTGTTTCTGATAGTTATTAAGTTGTTTCAGTTGCAGGGTAAGGTGGTCTTTATTTTGACACTCCAATTCATTAGTTTGGTATCAAAGCTAGGTTGAACAAGTAAAAAAGAGGGGCAAAAAGTCAAAATGGAGAATTGTGAGGAGAATCAAGGCTTCAAAGGCAAGACTACCACATGAAGCATTTGAGGATGAAGTGGAGGCTCAAGATTCTATGGAAAGGTTCATTCAAGCTACAACTAGGGGCGAAGGTGAGTCAAGCTTTAAAGTGGAAACTTGAATCTCTTTTTAAGATTTGGTGAAGGACCTTGAGAAATATTTTGATATGGAGAGTTGAAGGAAGATCTTAAAAGGGCTCGAGTTTGTTGTCACCAAAATAAAGTCACATGTTGTGGGATGTTCTTCAACAATCTTAAAGAAGAAAAGGTGATTTTGTAGATTGGATGGAGGAGCACTACCACATGAATTTGAAGATAAAGTGGAGGCATAAAGGGGTTCTTATTAGGGCTTGAGTTTCTAAGTAATATTAATTCAAGCTATAGCTAGGGGTCAAGATGGATTTGCATGTGTGAAGCTTTAAAGTGGAGTTAAACTTGGTTCTCTTTCTAGATTTGGTGAAGGAGCTTGAGGAATATTTTAATATGGAGAATCAAAGGAAGATGATCTTAGAAGGGCCAAGTTTGTTGTCACCAAAATAAAGTCACATGTTGCTTTGTGGTGGGATAATCTTCAACAATTTTGAAGAAGAAAAGGTGATTTTGTAGATTGGATAAAGGAGCTTGAGCGGTGTTTTGACATGGAACTTGGAGGGAGATAATCCTAAAAGAGTCATGTTTGTTGTCACCAATATGAAGTCACATGCTGCTCTATGGTGGGATAATCTTCAACAATCTTGAAGTAGAGAAAAAGTAAGGTTAAGGCCAAAAATGCTAAAGCATCTTAATGTAAAGTTTCTGCCCTCAAACTATCAACAAAAGTTATTTAAACAATTTTAAAATTCAAAGATAGAAAGGAGCTATATGTGCAGAGTTCATTTTTTTTGTTTTACAAATAAAAAAAATCTCGAGGAAGAAGAGCAAGTAGATGCTTTATATTTCAATGGACTAAGATTTTAGCTTTAAGATGAACTAACTCTAATCAAGGCAAGTATTATGCATGAGACATATCATTATGTCTTATAGATTGAGGAGAATTACTTTAGAAAACAATGAAGTACAATAAGAGGTAGAGGAAGATTAAATAGAGGTAGAAATCAACAAGGCACTAGAAAAGACCAAAACTAACAAGGAGGTAACAAGGAGGTGAGTGTGGTACCTTACAAGGAAAAATTAAACATCTAGAGGAGGAAACTATTGTAGACAAAAGGGAGATCATTTGGTGGTACTTGTTTTTGATGTAGAGCAACAAACATAGGGTTTGTGAGTGCCTTCACATTTGAAACAATAGTAAGTGATGGTAGCATTAGAAGAAAGAGACAAGCACACAAGCAGTACAAGCTAAAGATGAATTAATGGCATCACCAAATCAATTTGATCACCTTCAACAAGAAGAGAACTTCATGTTGAGAAAGACCTCACTAGCATTTGAGAAGGAAAAAGTCTATTCAAAACAATTTGCAAGTTGGGAGGTAAGAGTTGCAAAATGATAATTAATAGCAGTGCTGTTGGTATGTTAATGTCAAGTGGAATTGTAGAAAAAACTAGGTTGAGAAGAGTAGTGTATTCAAATTCTTACAAAGTATCATGATTACATAAGGGTCATTAATTGGTAGTGAATG
This sequence comes from Sequoia sempervirens, assembly GCA_007258455.2. Lineage (NCBI taxonomy): Eukaryota > Viridiplantae > Streptophyta > Pinopsida > Cupressales > Cupressaceae > Sequoia > Sequoia sempervirens. The sequence continues at coordinate 103,681 of VDFB02368673.1, read as the reverse complement.
AACAAAACAATGCTTAATTAAATTTCATATCGGTTCATATTATGATGAAATATGGTGTGATGTCATGTTGTCTTATTAGGTAGACTATGGTAGTATGATTGTTAAGGTTGTACATGATGGGAGAGCAAATACCACAATTCTCAAGGAAAAAGGGAAGAAGCACACTTCACTTCCCTTGAAGAAGAAAGAAAATGAAGTAAGCAACAATTGTAGAGCTCTCATGGTAACTAGTAAAGAGGTTTTGAAGTAAACAAAGAAGGCAATAAAATGTTTTGGTATCATTTCCAAACCAATGAGGTTAGAACAATGCAAAATATAAGTGAACTATTAAAAGAAGTAAGCTACTCTTTGAGTACAAGGAAATCATTTACAATGATCTTCCAAAAGATTTCTCACCAATAATAAGGTATTACTCATCATAGACTTGACATTAAGGCCGAGTCTTCCAAGCAAAACAACATATTGGCTGACTTGAATGGATAATGAAGAGGTAAATGGACAAGTGAAAAGGATCAATAAGAGCTTTAGATCACATGTTGTACCAATAGTGTTGGCACCAAATAAAAGTGTTGAGTGGAAAATGTGTATTGATTCTCAAGATCCCATTGCTTTATATGTATGATTTCATGGATTGCCGCTCCCATTGCTTTGTATTTATGATTTCATGGATTGTCTTAAGTAGAGCTAAGTACTTCTTTAAGATAGATATGAAATGTGGATATTGTCAAATTTGAATATGGGATGGTGATGAATGGAAGACTAGCTTCAAAGTAATAGAGGGGTTGTATGAGTGTTTAGTAATGCCTTTTGGGCTAATCAATATGCCAAATTCCTTCATGCAACTTATGAATGAAGTGTTGAAATGCTTCTTGGGTAAGTACACAATTGTGTATTCTCATATTTAATAGGATGTAAGAACATGTGTTGCATTTGAGGCAATTTGTGTAAAGGTTGAAGAGAAATTGTTGTTCAATTCAAAAAAATATAGTTTTATGAAAGAAGAATTGGTTTATTTGGGGCTTGTGTCCTATAATGAGTTGAAGATGGATCTATAAAAAACTAAAATTCATAAGACTGACCTACTTTGAAATGTACCTTTGATGCCAAAGCTTCATGGTTGGCAAGTTTGTGTTCCAATAATGAAAACTATTAGAGGTGATAAGAAAAATATGTATGGATGATAAAAGTGTAAACTAGCTTTGTGACATTGAAACAAAAGATAATCAAATAGCTCATATTTGCATGGCTAGACTTAAACAAAGTGTACCAAGTTGATTGTGATGCAAGTGGAATAACAATAGATATACTTAAATCAAGAGTGACAACATATAGTGTATTTTAGTGAGAAGCTCAATGATTTTAAGAGATTTATTTATTTATTTGTGACCAATAATTTTAAGCCATTGTGCAAGCTCTCAAGATGGGATGACATAATTTGTTGCCTTATGAGTTTACATCTTATATATGGATCCTTAAGTCTTGTGATACATCAATAGTCATAAAAAATTTGAATCAATGCCACATGAAATGGGTACAATATATTTAATTATTCATTTGTGCTCAAGAATAGGAGTGGGAAACCCAATGGAGTAGATGATGCACTAAGTAGAAGAGTTTTTTTGTTGAATGAGATGCAAGTAGAGGTAGTTGCACTTCATTGCATGAAAGAATTGTATCAAGATGATGTAGATTTTAAAGAAGCATGGTAGTGTGCAATAATCTAGTTAGCATAGATAGAATTCCATGGCTATATTACTTTTTGCAAGAAGGTTTGTTGTTTAGAAGATAGTAGTTGTGCGTGCCTTAGTGTTCTATAAGAGGGAAATGGTTGAAGAATGCAAGAAATGCACTGTCTTGGATTGACAGTTGATTTTGGGATTACCAATACTCTTACATAGTTGAATCAAAGACATTATTCAGCCCAAGATGGCAATTTATGTAAAAAGGTATATAAAGTGTTGTAAAATATGTTGGCTTGTCAAAGGAATTAGTCAAAACAACAATTTTGACGAGTCATTGCCTATTTTAGAGAGGTCTTGGGAGCATATTAGTATGAAATTTGCCTTATGCTTGCTTAAGGTATGTAAGGGAATGGTTCACTTTTTTTTGCAACAATTAAATAGATTTTCTTTTTCTTTTAAATGACTTGCTTTTTTGCATGTAAGATGAGAAATGATACTACATATGTAGTGAACTTTTTTCTTTTCAAAGAAGTGGTCCACTTGCATGTATTACCAAGGAACATAGCATTGGATAGACAAAATTTGTCGGTTATTTTTGAACGACTTTGTGGAATAAGTTGAATATAGAGTTGAAGTTCAATTCACCTTACCATCCATAATTTTATGTCCAAACAAAATCCTTGACAATTTGTTGAGGTGTCTTGTAGGAGACTAACCAAGAAGTTAGGATCTAGTCCTAACACCAGTTGAATTTGCATGTAAGGACTTAGTTAATAGGAATGTTGGTAAGACATCCTTTCAAATTGTGTGTGGGCATATTCGAAGAGGTCTAATTGATTTTTCAAGCATGAAAATATGCAACACATGTAGTGTTGAAGCAAACGATTTCACAGAATAAACAAGATAAGTGCATGAAAAACTTAAAGAAAATATTGACAAATACAAGCATTATGTTGATTTAAAAACAAGGGAAGTGGAGTTTTAGGTAGTAACTTGGTTCTCACCCATTTGTGGAAGGAGAGGTTTTTGAAAGGGACCTACAATAAGCTCAAATTAAAAATAGGAACATTAGGGAATTAAAGAGATTTTTACCAAATATTTATGAGGTAGAGTTTCCGGGTGGAGCATACATCTCTTTTATCTTTAATGTTGTAGATTTATGCCTTCACACTAAGGGACAACCCAATGAAAATGACAATGATTTAATGTTACAAAATTTGGATTCAATGTAGTAGCCACCCAAAAAGGAAGTGTAGGACATTGAAGCCATCATTAGTTCTAGAATCATCAAGAAAACAAGAGGCAAAAATATAAGGACAATTTAGTGAAATTGAAGGACAAATCTATTGAAGATATTGTTTGGATGAGATCATCCAAGATTGGTCATTATGGTTGGTCATTGTAAGAATAGACTCAAGTTTCATGAGTAGGTCATGTTTTCTTTATCTACTTGGGGTGTTTGGTATAGGAGCATTGGGCAAATTGACAATGCACATCAATAAAAAATAGGATTTTCACTTGTTTTTAATTCGAATGATAGTAGTCCCTTAATTTGTGCATTAAATTCTCCTATAGATAGTCCTTAATTTGTTGCTTGATTTCACCTGTTTGCAATCCCCTAATTTGTGCATTAAATTCTTCTATAGATAGTCCTTAATTTGTTGCTTCATTTCACCTATTTCCAGTCCCCCAATTTGTGCCTTGAATTTACCTATCCATTGTCCGTATATTTGTGAGAAAATCATTACCAAACTTATCTAATAGCTAATTTTTGCAGTCCCTTTATTTATGCCAAAATTGTTTCTTTTAAAATTTTACAAGAAAAATATTAAGTATGAAATTTGTGTTTTGAAAACTTTTTTTAGCAAAAGGAAAACCATTTCTAACAAAATGGAGGATCCAAATTTCAAGAAGGCTTCCAAATTTATACATGAAAAACATTAAGTATGAAATATATTTTTAAAAAAGTTCTAAGCTATATTCTAGCAAAATGAAGTATCTAGATTGTTAGAAGGTATTAAGAGATTTTGAGGTTAGATTTGATGAGTTTTTCAATTCACTAAAGAATCCATCTTTGAATTTTGAAAAAATAATAAATTGTTATATTTTAATTGTTTAATTGAAGTTAATTGTTTGATGAAATACTTGACAAAAAAGTTTACTGGTTTTTTCTTTACTTAGTGACTAGATTGTGTTCCAATTCGAGTAGGTTGATGTCTAGAGGTTCAAAGAATTGTTATAACCATAGTTCTATTTGTATGTTTTTCAAAGGAAAAAAGATGTCATTTCTTTTTGGAAATGAATTTCAAGTGTCTCAAGTTGTCTCTACTAGTTATTGTTTTTATTTGGAAGGTAAGGTTATCATTAATTTGGCACCCCAACCTTGATTACATCATTCATCTATCTAAAATATTATTTGTAGAAGAAATTATTTGCCTTATTTTGTTTGGGCATGATTCCTTATCACCTAAATGATGAAAAGTTTAGATAGATTGACCCCTATCTCAATAGGAAAGAAATCTGATTCATAATTTCCTAGCTTTAATAAGAGTAGACAACTTGGTTGACTTGTCTAAAGTCTAGACAATCTTCTTATATTACAATTTTGGTTGTTTTGTCTAGACAATATTTTTCATAATGTAAAAGCTGTTAGCTCTATGTCCATGAAGAGTCTGCTAGCCAAAAGATGAGGGTTTGGATAGACCTCGAAATGGATCTATCCTTATCAAATTGATTGGGATGGCATCATAGTAGTTTCAAGGTTATTCTTAGATGTGAGTGTGGTTTCTTATTGCACAAAATAAATTAGAAAAAAGAGTGGTTTCAAAGTTCATTGGATTGAGATTTTTGATCTAGTACACAATTAAAGAAAATAAGGTTTAGAAGTGGGATACATTTTTTTCTCTTCCCTTATGCTTTTTTTCAATCTATATTTAATTTTTTTTAACATATTTGAAATTAAAAATATATATTTTGATTTAGAAAAAAGTTAAAAAAGAGTTGGAAGATATTTTTAAAATTATAAATTAACATATTTTTAAATATACATTTATTATATTTTTTAATCGATCTATAAAAACATATATATTTATAAACCACAATATAAACTACTCCCTATGAAAGTTGCTACCTTACTTGGAGCTGATGAAAGCTTTGGAAGATCTTGTGCAACTTATTATTTCGTATTACTTTCTTGAAAATTGAAATTCTATAAATCTATGAGAAAAAATGGTGATTTCCTTGCAATTAAATGGAGGATTTTTTTATGGTTCAATTTGTCTTTGTATACATCTTTGCTTGGGATTTTAAGTTATTTTTATAGAAACATGTAATATATTCATTCAGTGTAAAGAGTTGCTATATTGTAATCAATGTTTCGATTGTTTATTATGTAAGTTATTCCTAACATAGAAAATCAATCCATTGATTCTTTAAACTCTTTTTAATACTTTAAAACCTTTATAAATTAATTTTAGTATTAGTGAAGAGTTCAAATTTGAAGATTATGTCTAAACTAGTCTTTTATTTTCATATCTCTTGTGAATATTTGGAGATTATGTCAATTTTATAAAGCATATTTATAGACAATAACTAAAACATAATTATATTTGAAGTGCAATAACCTGAGAACTAGGAATCTTCAGTTCAACAATAGTGTTCAACAACAGTGCTGAACATCTTAGAATAAATTATTTAATATTTTTACCAGTATGTTATTTTAACAGTTAAAAGAAAATTCATTACTTTAGTAAAGACAAATAAATAAAAAGGTAAAGGGTATATGCTATCAATAAAAGGGTGGGTGCAATAAGGTGAGGCCACTTTTAGTGGAAGTCTTGTGGGAAAAAATGTGATAGGAATGGGTACATGTTTTGTAAAAAATGTGTACCTATTGTTGAACCCATTTTAGAATGATTGCCAAACCTAAACTCCTACCCATATGAATGGGTACTTTTTCTAGTTCGGTTCCTAAATGAGTGCTCATTAGGAACACACACCTATTTCTAAAATGAGTGGGTACCCATTTAGGAATGGGTATGCATTCCTAAAAGGTATTAATTTATTTTTCCACTTTGTGAACTCATTTTCTCCTCTATCCACACTGTAAGCCCAATTGGAAAGAGCACTCTAGAATGTAAACTTGCATCAAGAAACCTCAACAATGCCTATTTTTTACTTCCGCACTCTATGAGAATCAATTTTTCGTGTTATCAAGTAGGTGGATTTCTTCTTTACATATTTTTAATGTATTTTCTATAGATTATGTTCACTGAAAATGAAAACCCTAGAACCTATTCTAAACCTTAGGACCTTTAAACCATAATATATAAACCCTAGGGTTTGTAGAATAAAGGTTAATTTAATTTAATTTATGATACAATAGAAACCCTATAAATATCAATTCATATATTGATCAATAGGTTGATTT